>CAJNDT010001102.1:0-87336 GCA_905221615.1 Symbiodinium sp. CCMP2592 | reverse complement strand
CTCCTCTACTCTCTATCTATATTCCTCCTCCCTATCCTCCCTCTCCGCTAGGCCCTCCTCTCTCTCTCTCTCTCTTCTTCTTCCTCAGGGCATAAGGGGCGGGTCAGGCCCCCCGGCCTCATGGGCCCCCCCATGTGTTATGGGGCTTTTGGCGGGGCGTGAAAAAACATCGATTCCCCCAGTTTATGCAAGAAGGTATATCGGACTATGAACTGACTGGGTTCATCGATGGTTGGTGGACACGGTCACGATCCTTTTTTCTGTGAGTATTGGGTTACACTGTTACACAACAGAGCTCCGGTTCAAGTAGCACAGTTCCCCCAATTCTCACATGTATGGATCGACAGAGCATTGCATGAGCGCACGGTGCTTCATGTTTCGAAGAAATCCAGGTTCGAGATAAAATCGAACTGCGCCAGCTATTGATGGGTCAGGTTCCCCGTCGTTGTCGACCAACACTAACACAACTACCGGTCGGAGCTAACTAATAAAGTTTGTACCGGTCACCTGATTTGAAAGTTTGGCAGCGCTATGTGTCGCACTGACCCCTCGGGTCGCTGCTGGCTTCACGGTTTTGAGTCCACACGTAATAGCAACCGGCATACCTGGTATAGGCTGAATCAACGTGTGAGTGCCAGCTTTCTGAGAAGCGCGGGGTCCCCGGTTCGTTCAACAAAGACCAGTGCGTAGTAAACCGATCATGTGTCAACACAGTATAACCAAAAGTTTTCTTGCGGGTCCCCCGACTACCCCATCATGTTAGCAGTTACAGCTGCTCCAACGTCAACCGTCAAAAACCTATGCACCTAACGTCGCAACCACATGCAAGCATATTGTCATCAGGAATACAGGTCAGTACTTTGGAGTTCAACGGTATAGCATACAGTACTTGGGCATGTGTCACGGTCATAGCACTGGCTTCGACGTGGGCCGAAAAACACTGTACAAGTAACGGCGGAGGCCCCGGCATCCGAACACATGTACCGACTATAAGGGAGCATAACCATGTTGGGGGCTCGTTGGCACACTTTGGGGGCTCGTTGTCACTCCGGATAGGCCTCGAACACAACAACTGCAAGTTCCCCCGAAGGAGTGAAGCACAGGTGCTCGGGTTGGAGCATCTTCTCCGTGCTGTTGGAAAGGTCCGGTTCCCTACGGGTTGGCAGGGACTTACCGGCACCGTTAAAAAGTTTATGGAGGGAAAGTCCTGCTCCGTCAGGGCGGACGGTGACTTACAGGTACCGTTAGGCGAGCTGAGTTACTAAGACTGATCGGAAGTTACCATTTGCATCATTTGCACTCACTAATTCGGCCATCACCGCTATTGACGCTTCAACTTTGCTCAGAAGTATCCACTGCCCGAGCCGCCACACCGTTGGGCTCCAACCAGCCAAACCAGAGCAGGCAGCCATACAAGATCACGAACGGGGGTGTTGGATGTGCCCCTGTCCTTCTCAGTGGTTGGCATGTGCCGATGGTTGCACCGGCAACGAGACAGAGCTGATTTGGATTCTTGGACCACACTTCCATCTGCAAATTCCCAGCCAACCGCCACAACCCCAAACCCAGCGGCAGAGAGCTGAGTAGATCAGAAAGGCCCCCAAAGCCATAGTCACGTCCAGACCCGTCCTTGCCAAGGAACCGATTAACGCTGGCAGCCCCGTCGCCCCCGACGGCCCATGAAAGGCCAAACATCAACACCCAAGTAACTGCACCCGCATTCTCTGCTGCTGTCAAAGGTGGCTCTGTTTCAGTCATGTTGGCGAGCACGCCCCGGGCTGCCTACGGGGTCCTCTAAGTTTACTTTGAAAGGAGTGCGATGGCGATCCGCGCCCCAGGGCACAGCAGAGGCGCTTCACCCCCTCACCACCCCTTTTGAACAAGCGAGGTCGTAGATCCACTCGTCCAGCAGGAAAGCACCTTGAGCCAAAATGGCTACTCTCTCTCTCTCGCTCTCTCTATTCTTTTTTCTCTATTCCTCTCTTCCTTCTCTCTCTCTCTCTCTCTCTCTCTCTCTCTCGTCTCTTTCACCAAGAGTCCCCCCCCCCGCGAGGGCTGCCCGCTACTAAGTTTGGGCAAGGAGGTAGTACACAAACCTCCCAAGGGCCGTGCTTAATTTAGGCCACCAGTAACTGAATTAGGATAGGTCCGTGCTGATGGGCTCGTTTAGAAGAGCCTTCCGCGCAAAAAAGTCGCTACAAACAGCAGAGTGCGAGTGGAAGCGGTTCGGGTTTAAGGTTTCAGTAGGTCAGGGTCCAAATGATCTACGGTTCTGTGGGGGGGTTTTTGGGCGTAGGGGTTTGAGTCTAGGTTCCAGGAATGGGGATCTGGTGTTTAGGGTTTAGGTGTTTCGGGTTTAGGTTTTTGTTTGACACTCGACTTGTGACAGGATGAAGTTGTTGTTGTTGTTCACGGCCTTCTTCCATCTGCGTGAAAAGCGGGCCCGTGGCGTGTCACTTGTTCTAGGAATCAAGAAAGACACTGACCGTCAAGACTCATCGCTTTTCACCGAACAACCCTTCCCTTCGGACTTGACGCTTACTGCTCCACAACTTCGTGTACCCCATACAGTTTTTTATGCTTCCTGCATTGCTGAACGAACCGCTAGGCTGGGTGCTGAGTTCAATTATAACCTGCTTACAACATGGAACAACACCACGTCGCTGAGGCATGACAAGAATCAACTCCCAGGACCTTCTGGTCCTGTTCCCCTCACTTTGCACTGTACGGTTCACAACTACAGTCGGATGTCACGCAACGTGTACTGAGTACTGCCGCACAGCAAGCTCAGCATAGCAACATGGCGGTGCAACGGTCCAAGCGTTGTAGGAATGCAGTACACGGGAATCTACAATGTCTGCGAACTTGCTTGTCCTGGATATGCGTCATCATCTGGGTAGAGCAAGGCCACACAACATTGTATACAAAACAGTAAGTTTAGGTTGAGGGATTAGGGTTTAGGGTTTGGTAGGGTTTGGGGCTTAGGGGTGACGTTTCGGGGGCACAGCAGCCCTTCTTCAGCTTGAAAGCTTTCGGCCGGCGGCCTGGCAAACCTGCGAGAAAATTGCATTTTGAGACTAGTACGCCTACGGGATGCCCATGATGATCCTACCCTGATCCTACATGTCAGGTTGCGTAATTCCACCCGTCAGCGATTGGCATGATCTGTATATGACTCACCAAAGATATGGAGCAATTTTTGTGACTGTATCCGACTCAGGGAGGCCGAGGAGTCAACTCCTCAAAGCTTGAAGGTACGCCTTTGGCGCCCTCCTCCGTAGGAGCCGAAGCCACTGCAGTGCGCAGCAAAGTCTCATCAGCCATGAACTGGTCCACAAAGGCACGCTTTGCGTCTCCAGCAGGTCCAGCTTGCGCATGTCCAAGGGCATACCCGTTCTTTAGAAAGTTCACTTCCAGCAGCCAAGCGGAAAGCCTGTCGTCGATTAGGAAGTCGAACCCGAATCGACGCACTTTCCTGCCCGTGGCGCTTCGATTTCCTGTCACTTCTGGCGTTTCTTCCAGAGGCAGCAGCGAGCAGGGAGGCAGTGCGAGGGCATGAAACAGACATGACACGATTCTCCGCACCTGCGGAATTATGACTTCGTCAAGGGATCCAGCTTGCTCCATTTGCAGGTGCCTGCCCAGATCGTCCAAAGGCCATCGTCTCTGGCTATCGTTGCCATTACCCTGACGCAAGTTCGTAATGTGACTTAACGGATTCAGCTCCTGCGTGTATGCACGAAGAGCCACACTTACAAAGCCATGCCTGTAAAGCCAGATTCGGCAAGGTAGTCGCAGGGTTGCCAAGACGATCATACGCAAATTATACTTTAATGTAGGAGCTTGTGGCATGGTACCTTGAAGTTGAGCGGAACCATTCTCTCTGAAATCCAGAACTTGTCTGTCAAGAAGGTGCGGGCACTCTATAAGCTTCTGCAAGACACAGCCTTGAGTCAGATCTTTGCATCCTTTCTGCCCCCCTCGTCCCACGCATGCCACCTAGTCCAGTAACTCTGCAGGCCTCGCAGGCAGTCGATCCATTAACAGAATGCCTCGCCCGAACTGACCGCAGCTCGGCTTCAAAGCCCAGACATTGTGGCGAAGGAGTGGCAGCTGCAATTCGACTGGACATCTTTCAAGCAGCGCTCTGCATTCATGACGGATGTCGTCGTGACTCCGGGAAGCAGGGCTGCGAGTGTCGTAAGATCGAATCAAAGCCCATTCTTCGTCAGCAATTGCCAGATGCATATGCCACCGATCTACTGGTAAACGGATTGCTTGCTCGACAACAACAAGAGCTGCGGTCACAGCTTCCAAAGTGGAGGAGGCATGAACCGGCCCAGGTTCCCACTCAATGTCTGGAAGCTCGCGACCCCAGAGGCCCTCGGGAGTGCAGCTGTCCGGGCATGCGGTCGGAGAAGTTGGGCAAGGCTCAGCCGCGCATGTCGGCCCCGAGAAGTGCTGCACGACGGCCAAAGCGCGAGACACTTTAAAGTCAAGGATGAAGCCCTCAATCTCCTCTTCCATGCAATTCCCCGTTTGCAGTATATAACTTCGAGGTGCGAGGGAGAGCTCTGCGCCCCGTAGCTTTCTCAGGTTCAAAGCTAACAAGTGCTTGAGATGAATCTCAGATACACATCCGGGGCCTGCATCGTGACCCCGCGCCTTCTCCAAGCTCATCCGTTGCCTCGAGAGGAATCCCGTCGGTGGGTGCTCGCAAGACTGCGTTAGGTGCGAGGCGACACGCTTGCAAGCAGCTGCCAAAGGCACAAAGTGCTACACTGTTCAATTCCTGGACACTTACACTTTCCGATGTTGGGCAAAAGAACTAATGTGCAGACAAGTGAAAACATGTTCACCGGTCCGAAGCCGTCCCAACTGAGCACGCGCAAAGTGTGAGTAGGACGCTTGAGCAAAACGACTTCTCTACTGCATGATTGACAGGTCATGGCAAATCTCCACTAGCTTGTGTGACTGAGCACAAAGTGTGCTTGATGGTACAAAGACATCGGCACGCCTCATGTCGAATCAGAACGCGAGCAAACAAAAATGCCAATGCACAAGACATGTGTTTGCACGACCCGCTCAACACTTTTGCAAGATAATTTGGCTCGCTTCAGCTTCTGCACGGGTGCAGTCAGATCATGGCGTCGGCACTGTTGTCATTCTTGCTCAATGTGTCGGCTGAAATTGTATCGCCTGCAGCAGCTCAAGTTGAGTCTAGTACTCGCAGATTCACAAACTAAAGGCCCCTTAGCACCACAGACCAGATCTTGCGCCTTTTCTTGCAACAACAATGCCGCCATCGCGTTCCCGACCATCTCCCCGCTCAAGGTGACCTGTTCCGGGGCAGTGATGACATGCTGCACATGCAGCACAGCAAAGGTCTTTCACAGTTCAGCCGAGCCTGCAGCATGCCGGCAGGACCTTCATCGCCGACGTCAATTCTTGAGCCGGACCTGGCCGCATTGGTCCGCATGGTGCATCTGCGGAAAACAGGATCGATACACTGCGCCTCTGGGCAACTTCGCTCATGAGGCCACGGGGTGCCAGCACATTGAATACCTGGCGTGCGAAGAACATGCCGACCTCGACACCCTGTGCACGACATCAGTCTGCTCCTGCTGGCTGGTTCAACACACAAGAGCGAGAAGGGCACAACGTCTTTGTTAAGCAGAATTGTGAGCTGGGCGTTGTTGATGCCAGATGCCTTCCAGGAAGGTTGGGTGCTAGGAATGATCAATTTACAGCCACCGCAACTGCGCCTGCAGTGCTGCCATGAAGGCCTCTTCACTGCCACTTCTTGCCTTCTCACCTCGCGTCCAATGGTCGGAAGGAATCGGCCAAGGCTTCGGGGGTTACAGGGCACCAGTCGAGGGAGTTAAGGTGTCGTATTGTATTCATTTTGGGCCCCTACTCCCCTTCAGGAATGTCCCGAGACGGACAGAAGCTCCTCCCCAAGGGTCTGGCACGGGACGGCTGGAACGAGTGGATTCAGACACTCAGCCCTGCTCGTTCCGTCAGCCCAGACTATCGCAAACCCTCTTCACGTATATTCTAGAGGATCTGTTGATAGGCCACAACCTCTCTCCTTATGAGGATGAAGAGTATCGGCGTATCGGCGGCCTCAGACAGCCTTGGCACTCGGAGCGCTCACGATTGCCACTGCTTTCTTGCCCCGTTTTGGCCAACTTGCCAACCACATTCACGCCGCCCTTCAAACACCGAAACCAAAGATCATCATCATCATCATAACCTCATCCGTGGATTCCAGCGAACCTCCGAACTCATGCAAGAGATTGTGGTAACAACGACAGGACGGCTCCGAAATGCTTCCTCTCAAAACCTGTCCACTTACTTCCCACAGAGCATCCTCAGTAGGGGCTTAATGCCTGGATGGCCCAAATCGCGACTAGCTTAAGACTTCGCCCTGGCAGCGACTTGTACATGCGCTACTTTCGGGAGCCAACCTGGCAAGCTAGCAGCGCTTCCGTTGAGTCCAGCCGAACTCGTGGTCGTTGTCGGAGCAGTGTTGCTCCACGGTGTCGAGTCAGCCTTTGCTGCTGTCGGTGCCGGTGCCGGCGGGGCTGGCGTCGGGGCAGGCGCGGCCGGCTGCGCCGGCGCCGGCATGTAGCCATCCATGGGCCGTTCTGCGCCTGCATGCAAAGTCAAGTTTGGTAGGACACCGGATACAGTCCTGGGAATGTGCTCTGGGTCTCTTCTGCTCTTTTTCTGGTTAGCGCTGCTAAGTCTCCATCGTTTGGTTCGACACCTTGCGAGTGCTTGTTCCACAGGCGACCCGTAGCTGGCGAGTCGACCGATTGATTTGCTCTTTTTACAAAAAGGCAACATCACTCTGCATGTTTGGGGGGGCACTCCTGAGTGTCTTGGACAGGTAAACAACGACGGCCAAGTAAGTGGCAACAGGTGGCTCCAGTGTTTACTCAGTGTACTCATAAGAGAGTTTGCCATGGTTTCAACACCCTGCCCTCTACCAGGCAAAGCAGAAAAAGAGCGCGCCTCGAACGAACCTTCTCTTGCGAAAGATTCTCACGATCCGACATGGACGGTGGTCATTTGACCAGTCATTGAAAATGCAGAAGCAGAAGTGCATCTCGGTTTTGGACACTGTTTAGTTCCCAGCGTTCTCGATTTATTGCAACCGTCTACTGGTCTGAAAGGAGGCGTCATTTCGTTGATGTACCCATGTAGTGGCAGTGATTGTGCGCGCTGTGTTGTCGGTCGGCATTTTGGTTCGATGGTGCATGGACCCCCCTGGAATGTGGTATAACGATTACCGGAAAGAGTGGGATCAAGGCACTTCCCTGTCTCGAGCTTCTTTGCCCTCGCCTCTATCCAGCGCATCCATGTCGCGGAGCTTCGTACTTTATACTGGGGCCTGGGGCTCTGTCACTTCGAAAGGCTTCCCCGATGGATGCTCAAGCCTACTTCCTCACGAACCCTGCACAGTAAGAAAGCTCGAACGAGAACAGGCTTGCACCAATCCATCGCCTGTGCCCCTCCGCTTCGTTCTCTTTGCTTCTCTCTAAAACTCGCTCTCTCTCCAACTGCACCAGCACCCTGCGAGCAAGTGGAAGTGACTGCCATGGAATACTCTAGCGGCCTACACCAGCAGCCGCTTGAAACTGGAAGTCTTTCTGAACATCCAGCTTCCCACGATCCACCATGTCCTGCGGCCAGACATCTCTATGCGGAAGGGGAAACGGGGCTAATGTGCAACTTCAAGTTGCAAGGCGCCAAAGCCGCTAAAGCCTGTGTTTGACACGAAGTCGCCGACGTGGTGGGGCCAAAATGCAATGGCAAGTTACTCATCTGGAATATGCGCGCGCGCGCGCGGGCGTGTTTGTCTCAGACGTGTCGGTGAAGCTTAGACATGCTTCGCTATGTGCTGCCGCAGGGTTTCACTGGCCACTGGTCACACATGTGACACATCCCACTGTCCGAGTCCCACGAACCCGTTGCAGCGGTGTCCCGTCTCACGTTCACGTCCTTCTTATGCGCAAGAGTCTCAAGCCACAGAAGCCAAGACGCACACAACTGCAGCAAACAAACAAATGGTAACTGGCATGCACGGACAAGACACTTGGCACACACACGCAGGCCAAATCGACTTTCTCTGCAAATGTGCAATTGTTGTAGCCGAATGCGCTTCGCTTTGGTTGTGATCACCATCCGGGGCTTTTCATTCCTCCCCCGAAACCTCTGATCAAGTTCTCGAAACTATGGACGAGTAAAGGACACCTCATGCTCAACATCTAATGTGGAAATATTGGCACGTTTCCACCGGGACAGCTCGGAAAGTTGACGACAGCATGCCAAAAATGTCGACAGTACTTAAGTTAAATGATGACGGTTTTTGAAGCAATGGACTCGGTGGATGCCAGCACAGCCAAGAGGCAGGAGAAGTGGCTGGTAGGGCGGTGGAGACTGTGCTGAAAAAAGGATTTGCACGGCCTTGAAGACTGAAAGGATGTCAACTATCTGAAGTTGATGCCCTGTTGGAACCGAGCATAGTGGCTTGCTCAATCGATGTACCACAGTGATATACAGTGGTCGATGAGCATGGTCTTGGGAAAGTTGTTTCCTGATATGCACATGTCTGATCCGGCATGCTGTCCTGGAGCACGCTGTTGATGCCGGAAACAGCAGAAACTACCTCTGCAATGCAAGAGTCGTGGAAACGTGAACAGCAGGGGCAGCATGAATTCAGAAGCCAGGCTTCTAGTCCAATAGCCGCAAGTGTTCGTGCCTGCTCGACGGTGCCGTTGACGCTAATGGGCTGGTCAGGCATGCCGATGATTGCCTGGAGCAGCTGCTCTCGCACTGCAGAGCTCTGCTCTGCTCTGCAGGAACCCCCAAACCGGGCCTCGCGGCCCACATTGATTTCTGCACCTTCGAAGGAGAGTCGTCGAGACTGAGACGTATACACTCGTGTTCTGCATCGGAAAAGCGGGCCCGGACCTGACTGTTCCATGATTGATTTGATCTGAGCCCCCTTGGAGCCAATGACAACCTCAGCGAGCACAAGCGCAGAAAGTGTCAGCTCTCGCGAGCAACGCCACGGCTCGCGGCTGGCGCAGAGACCTGAGGGATGATGATAACGAAGACCCCTGGCTCCATTTCTTCAACCTCGGCCCAGAACCGCTACACTGTCACGAACGGCTATTGATTCATGTCACCACTTCAAGTGCGGGACCCCCTGCATTTGCCGCAGTTTCCGAACGACCTGTGCAAGTGCCGCGAACTATCCCCACCTCATGTGTAAGCCGAAGATGCAGGTTACCAACGCTGTCACAACGCCTCTCTGCATGCTGCATCCTTGGACCCCCGGGTACCTGAGAGTATCTGCAAGCAGAGATGCCAATAGGAGAATACCACAGGTTCTGTCCGAGGCTGCGGCCACCTATAGTCACGATTTTATCGGCTAGCGTCTTGGGAGTGTCACCCTCCTTCGAGCGCATTAGGCACTGGAAGAACCAAAACCACAGCTTCGGTATCCGCATGAGAAGCCCCAATTGGCGTGACGCCTTGGAGATAGAGATGGAAGCACCAGAGGCATCGCCCACTTGCCTGAAAGCAGCACTAATATGTTTGTGCTGGGATTGCGGCAGAAACTGACGAGAGCGTGACCGGATGTTCGCGCCGCCTTTTCCGATGAGGAACGACCTGCAGGAACGGCTAAGCGGCTGTGGATTTGCGTCTCTCTCACTCGTGCCCAAGATTCTTGCACTGCATCTGCCGGAACCAAACATCGGTATGGCACCTACGTCGATGCGAGCAGTAGGTCTTCGGTCCAAGGAAGAGTCACAGAGTCCCTTGCTCGAAGCTCTGCGAGCAGTTTACAAACTGAGGATGCGCTGGCCAACCTGTGGTGCGCGGTCCATGGCATGTGCTGCCAAGAACGGCGGCGCAAATAGTTGTCACAGATGAAAGATAGTTATACGAGAGCTGTTTGCGTGAAGAAATAGAACTTCAGCATCAACTCTGCCTTCATTCCTCGAAGCCTCGCAGCTGCAAAAGAAAGCATGCCAACAACCTGCCAAAGCAGTGCAGTCCACCAAACGATGGGTGCGACTGAACAGGCGCAAGTGCTGCCTAAGTCACTTTGCACAACGAGCAGCCTCTGGTTCAGGCATGGGGAGTGGGACAAAAAGTATGACACCTGGATTGGGAACGGCTGGTTCGGGTAGAGTGTCTGGAGTTGTGCGGATCCTCCGATGCACCCCTCCGATTCTGAGGTTTGTGGAGACCGAGGTGTGAAATGCTGATGGTCTGAGGTTGGGGCCGGGGCTCGGATCGCACATCAGACAGCAAAACATTCCTCAACTATCTGCTCTACCTGCTCCGCTGTCTCACTTCAATAAGGTAATTATCACAGCAGCCTTGGCTCTCTTTGCTTCGGCACTGCCGAAACGGGCCTCCTGACCTAGTCACGTTGGAAAGCCATCCGTTCTGCATAGTGTTCACCTCCTACCTCCAACTGCCCAAATCATCCATGCAGGGGCTTGTAAGTTATGAGCAGTCATGGATTTCGGGTTCTGAAGAACTTCAAGGAGTTTTCGGGCAGACTTGACAGCAATGAGCCTTTTAGACTTTGCTCGGCCACGGCTTAGCTCTGCTTCAGAAAAGCACCAAGTTTCGAAATCTCGGAATCATCAAGCTCCGTCCCGAGGTCAGCACAAGCTGCAGGTATCTCGGGAGTGGTATCCACTTGAAAGGGTAGACTTGGTGCACTAGGTCTTTCGAGCTGCAAGAAATCGGTAGCAACGATGTAGCGCACGCACTGCAGGATGGCCGAGTAGTATCGTTCCACATCTGGCTGCAGCAGTCTCCGAAGCAGACCGTCTCGTCGCTCTCGCTCTTCTGGGGCGCGATACGGCTCGACGTGGGTGGCTCGCACCTGGCGCGTGCGAAGGGGCCCGAAGACGCCTCCAGCGGGACCCTCACCGGGTCGACCAGCTCTGTTTGCCAGTGTCGAAGGCAACATCCACCAAGCAGTGGGCGTGATGTCAGAGGCCTGAGCCTGCGGCGGGCTGCCTATGTGCTCATACTGGCAGGCTGCTCCATGATAGCAAAAGCCTCGCTCAAAGAAGCGGCAAACTCCCAGCTTCCCTCTTCCACTGTCGAAAGCTTGGTAGCGTGCTTGGCTACTCGAGTTGCCAAAGGAGGACTCCAATGGGACGCAGTTTGCTACAACCGATGGCAGAGGAAGTGAATGTGTTGGATGAGCATTGTCTTCGAGCTCTTCGTTCATGCCCATGCTCCAAGGCATTCGTTTGCCCTTTCCTTTCTCCTTTCCTTTGCCCTTACCTTTCTTCCCCTTTGACTTTCCATCCCCTTTAAAATTATAACCATAACCATAACTGTAATCCTTCCCTTTGCCATCTTTGCCATCTTTGCCTTTGCTTTTGAACTTGCCCTTTTTCCCTTTGCCCTTGCCTTTGCCCTTCTCCATGCCGTGTGTGCTTCGGAGGAGCTTCTCCAGCATACTCACCTTCGGAGGATCAGGAAGTGCACCAGACAAGCGCCTTTTCTCCTCCAGCTCCATCTTTCTCTGTAGGTTGCCCTTGCTGGGGAAGTTCGCCTTCCGCATAGCTCTCCAAGCGGTCAGCTCTTCCGGCGAGTCTGTCACACTCGAGCCGTCTGCTGCCTTGACATGCTTGAGCTTGTGCACGGCCATGACATGCTCTGGACCAGAAAAGTTACAACCTTCCTCCGGACAGGGGATATGTTCATCTGCGACATGGCTGTCATACTTCTCCTGATTCCAGAAGTCTTTGTTGCAAACATGACAAAACCACCGGCTCGGATTGAATGCTTTCTTGCGATGCATACTTTTTGAAAATCCTTTGCCGCTGCATCCTTGCGGGACTTGTGGAGGTGGAGGCAGAGCGTACTGAACACCAGGGGGCTGGGGTGCATCCATCCATTGGTCACCAACCTCATCCTCGGACTCCTGCGAGCTGCGTGAGCATGTCTCGTACCGATCATAGTGTCGACGGTCTGGAACGTCCCAATAATCGTAACGTGCATCGTAACCATCCCCGTATTCCGAATGCCAGCTGTCCCAAGCATCCGGTTTAGGTGCACGTCGGGGTGATGGTGCCCTCTGCGGCTTGGATTCCGGCACTGGCGGAGGCTCCGGCAAGTGTCTGGTGCCGCCTGAGGACTCTTCGTACCAGCGTCTCCCGCCAGGGACAGGTGGTGGGGCGGGAGGATCGTATGGGACGCGACTCTCACGCTCCCTACTGTCGCCGCGAGAGTTTCGAGGAAGCGGCTGCTCTGCCCATGCTCGGGATGTGCCTTTTGCAGGCAGCTCCTTTCTAAAACTCACAGGGGCTGGCGGGGCTGGTGGGGCTGGAGGGGGTGGAGGTGGCGCCGGTGCCTGTGCCGGTCCACGAGATGGGCCTCTGGGAGTTGGAACTGGTGGAGCTGGTGGAGGATCCGGCAGTCTCTTGGAGGTCGGGAGGTTCTGCTTTTGGATTCGGCTTGTGGGTTTTGCACTTCGAGGCTGCGGCTCTGGTGCTTTCTGGTGGCTGCGACTTCTGGATGTGTCGTCGTGCCGAGGTCTCTCGGTACTGTCGAATCCAGCCTCGGCCAAAAACTCCCTAACTTTGTCTAAGGTCGGTGAAGCTCCCGGCGCTGCTCGGGAAACCCTGGGTCTCTGAGCTGGAGCGGGAGCTCCGGGAGCTGGAGGCGGAGGTGGCAGGTCACCGCGATACACCGGCCGCCGCCTTTGTGGTGAGCGGCTCCGCATCGGTTCAAGCGATCCAGGCAAACTGCTCCACTTCAAGAGCCCATGGCTTCACCACTCTGGCTTGATACATGGACATCTTCCCTGCGACAGTCGCCGAGGGGTAAATTAACCGACGTATTGTGACATGTTGTGACCCTTCTGCTGGGGCATCTTTGTGCCGAGGCTGCACGTTCAGCTTAGCTTGACTATGTCCGGTGTCCTACTGTCTTGAACCGACTTGCGAGTGGGACACAGGGTATGCCGGACATCGAGGTAAGAGGACTCAGCAGATCCTGCTAGAAGAGACGCAAAGAAGCAGCGACGGAGTTGTGTTTCACTCTGGGGGTTGTCTGTTGTGCCTCGTGAGGCCGGAGCTGAGAAGCGGCTGCTTTCGGTGTCGTTCAGCTTGCTCGAGGTGCACACGAAGGTTCCAAGCTGAAGTGTCAATGTTCGCGCATCTTTCCGGTCGTGCACTGGCGAAAACGAGCCAACAGCACGAGTCTTGTGTCTGTTTGTCTTTCTCCGCCCCCCCCTCAGAGTCTCTCATGATGTCACTTGCCGAGTCCCTCCCTTGTTCAGTCTCTCCTTCGACTCAAGGTGCTAAGGGAGTCTTCTTCTTTGTTCGCATGGGGGAGCGACTGGGCAGGAGCAAGGCAGATCCAGAAGCCTTTAAACAACTGTTTACAAACGTCCAAATCTTCTCCCATGGATGCCTTCATATGCCTTCATCACAGATGGGACCTTGACCCTTACGACTGACGATGCACGAGTCTCTTTCGTAGCCACAGCGGACGTTGCCAATGAACTCCAACTAATGAAGCACCCGGCTATTGCGTCGCTTTACCACGACAACTACCACTGATTGAAAGGGCAGGGTAATGCATTCTGCAAAGACCTGCCTCCGAGGCGTCCCATTTCAGGCCGTGAACCGCTTGGCCGAATCGACTTTGGACCAGCAACGGTGAGCACATCGGCCAGAACGCCTTCGAACTAGCTGTTGCCCAAATTTCAGCAACATTGCTCCGTGAAAACTGCGCTGCGCACGGATGCTGACTGCGGGCGGGTGGCCGCAATTGCGAAAATTCCTGTGGAACGCTCACTCAGGCCCACAGGTTCAAAATGTCTGAGGTTCAATTCAGTGCTAGACAAACTAATTTGGCATTTCAGTCGTGGGTGCCAATGACCAAGGAGCAGTTCATGCGATGATCAACACGTGCCAGGCATGTCCAGCACGTTCTGAAATGCCTTTTTGGTTTCCTGCCAGCTTGCACAACGGCAAGGGCAGTTCTTGCACGCATGCACGAAAAGCCAGCTGCACTTGTAGCAGTGTGGTGAAACACTGGTGGATTTGATACAAGTTCTGCATCCTCGAGCAGTGTCACCAGCTCGGTCATCAAATACGACGAAGTTTGCAAGCATCTTCAACACCATTGGGGTCTTCGTTCTCAACGGTCCGGCTGGTGAATGAACACCTCGAGGACGTTGCCGTGCTCGTGCTTTACTGCAGGAACTGGGAACCGCTTCTCTCAGAGTCTCTGACCATGAGAGCCTGCAGCAACCTGGCACTGCTGAAGTTCACACATGTCGTGCTCTGTTGCCTTCGCCTCAAACATCACCTAACTAACTAAAGCCACAGCGTGTGAGTGCGAAGGGCCAATCCACTGCGTAAGTTGGAAGCAGGCACAAGGAGACCTCTCTGATGATGTCTCTTCCGTTCTCTCTCACAGTGCAGCGGCCGACTATCGCTGCATGTTCACCCCCCCCCCCCATGGCATCGTATGCTGCCGAACTTGTTGAACACCGAGAGCTCGTCTGCATGCGTGAAGCCGTTTACAGGTATCTTCAAGACTGCTCTGGACTTCGTGCCGCAGTCCATTCATGCAAGTAGTGCATAATCGGCATGCTCATCGGACTCGTAACTGGACGCTGAGGCAGCAGCTCGAAGTAGGAAAAGCTTCCATCTTCTTCACCAAGCGATTCCTGGATTCCGAATTCGGGGACACCCGACTTGCTTGAAGTCTTTAGCACCCGGGATGCAACTTTGACACCCCACAGCGACTGTACGAAGAGATGTGTAGACATGTAACTTCCACGTCATCACATCACGTCATGCCCTGGGCTGGGGTAAGCACTTGGCAGAGGGCAGCCAAGTCACAGCCAGTCCATCGATTTGAACATCGCTGAAGGTTCTACGCTGCTTCGCCAATGAGATGTCAATGCCTCGAAGTACCTGCAGATCTGCAGATTTGCTGGAGAAGTCTCCGCATCTGACTCTCCTGTTTCACCCGGCCAGTCTGTCTGTCTGTCAGTCTGAGTCTCTTCGCTTCGCTTCGCAAGGGACAGGCTCCAGGAGCCCGCGCCGAGGCGCCCCCTTTCCCCATTGGCCTTGGGGCTGAAGTGCATGGCGTTTTCCCCCAACGGTCGGTTCAGCTGGTAGAGTCTGCCTGTCGGTAAAACCACCCCCAGTCTGAGTCTCTCTCTCTCTCTCTCTCTGAATTCATTCTCAGGGCTGGAGTGCCTGCAGGCTCCCACATCAGCGCGAGAGTCTGCAGTCTGTCATGGAAAGTCCTATGCGGGATCCTTCTCTGAGAGCTACAGCCTCGTCTTCTGGGGGGAGGATTGTGTGCACTCAGATCTATTCATGCTTCCTTACTGCCGTCTTTCCCGAGCACATTTTTGCAGCACTATCGCAAAGTTGAAGTCAGCTGGAGACCCTCGGCATGCGTGTTCGCACTGGGTGGGCGTTTCTGAATACTTCCCTTAGGCCTGGCAGAAAGACGAAGCCCTTCAAGGTAGGGATCCCTACCCTGGCGTGCGCACGTGCCCGGTCTCTAGGGTCTGACATGCTGGATGTGCAGATGAGGTGCAGCTAAGACAGAAAACAGAAACACGTGCACAAGGCGTCGCAGATCTCTGTTGGTCTACACTGTCTGGGGGTGAGAACTAGTGTGAGACAGTGGGGTTCCATAGCCCTTAAGACTTAAGCAAACTGGACTCTGCGTGCGCCCCACCACCACCTGCGTGTGACAGGCCCTGCCTCTGCAAATGCTCCAGAGCTTATTCGGCCCGTGAGCGCCGCATCCGCCTGAAAGTTCAGCAAAACGTGTCCACGCCCGTCTGGCGCAATCACAGTCGGGTGAATTAGTTCTGAGCGGAAACATCCCATGGCATATAGGATCAGGAGTGGCCGCGGCCGAGGTTGCCAGTTCGGGTGGGACGGGAATCGTGTGCGATTTTGTTCAAGCCGCTTGTTGACTCACCTGGTGGCAATGCCAGCCAGGTCGCCTAGGGGACATGGTCTCTAAGGAGAGAAGCAGGATTGAGGCCTGTAAGTGGTGGAAGTAAACCATGTTCGTAAGAGTTTTGTTGCGGCACTCGTGACGGACGTGAGCAAAGTGGGACAGCCACGGGCTGGCAAGCCTCGCTGTGAAAATCCTTTGCTGAAAGTCTTTCATGCATCGTAAATTACCTCGGTCTTGAGAAACGGAGGTCACGACATCTTTTCGGCTTTCAGGACTTTTACAGTTGTGGCAATTACGAAGGACAAGCCAACAATCTTTTAAACTAAAACTCATCGTTCTGGGCCATGCGACCAAAGGTGTGCATCAAGATTTGAAGCGTCGTGTGAACAAGCTTCCTCGGCGTAGCATGCCTATGCCAACGAATACAGCACACACAAATGTCAACCTGCAGCACTGCCTGCACTGGCTTCTCTGTCGGGCTTGTTCTGTCCGCCGCAAGGAAAACTCAAGAACCGCATCGTTTCCAGCAATCCGGCTCCCACTGGGGCACTGCTAAGCAAAAACTCATTTCTTCACTGGCATACCAAGCATTTGTAACGTGTCAGGTGTATGTCAAACCCCTCGGCCTCGTGGCATCCGCAGCATACAGCGTGTCTGTGGCGGTACCTTTCGCAAAGACATTTTTGGTCAGGGTAGCTTCATGTAGCTTCCAACAAGAGCAGTCGAAGCTGGTCAAGCATGGCATGCAAGATGTGGCACAAAAAGCTCAGGATGTGCTCGCACATGAATTCCTCAGCCGCGTCGAAGTCCTGCTTGAAGACAGATGCTCCGAGGCCAATCTCAGACAACTAGCCGTGCACGTAAAATTCTCGTAGCTACGACGTGGCATGCTACACCACAGCTCTCATCTAACAGTGTTGGCGGCCCGTTCTTGGATGCAGTGTTGTAGGAATGCCGCAGTGGATGCAGTCAGGACGACAAGCTGCTGTTGTGGCCGCGGCTTCATGTTCAATTCGTGTGCAAAGTCAGGACACAAGCAGGCAGCGGCAAAGGCTTTGGCTGCCTGGCCGGATGGCCTCTCCACGATGAAGGCCTAAGTCGAGGATTTGTAAGGACTCGCAGAGGGTGGGGTGGTGAAATGCAACAGCTTCGCGACGGATCCGAGCCACCAGCCTCAAGGAAGCTGAACAAGTTGACCTGCAGGGCTAGCGACTCGGGGAGGCAGGATCTGCCTTTCAGGTGCAGTTTGTGGCTTTTGCCCTTGGTTCCTTGCACCTGTTCTTGCTGGCTTGAAAGCCGCTTGCATCTGTATACTTCTTACCGGAAACTTTGGCGTGCAGTTGTGGACTTGCTCATAACCTACAACTCTCATCGTTTGGGGCATCGCAAGGCTTTGCGGCAGAAACGGGGCCAGGAGCGGTTCCGATTTCGGGAGACTTCCGAGTGGTTTGGGCTGAGGGTACAGACTGCAGCCGCATCATCCGGCGTCTTGCTCTGGATTCTTGCACGCAATTAGGAGGTCTCTCTTGTTTGCCACAAGTATCGCTAGCCTGGTTCACATCAAGACGGACAATCCGGCAACTGGGCGGCAGGGCCAGGCATCGAAGAAACACACCACAAATCATTACTCTGCTGGACACTTGCCAACTATACATGACGAAGGCTTTCTGGGTTTCGGGTTTGCCAGCTAAAGAGCAACAGCAAAACGCATGGAAACACGAAGGAATCTGATCATCTGGGTCCACAGCCTTGCCAGTCTCACGGCCACTTAGCTGGTCAAGTTGCAGTACCATCTCCTCCAAGTCTGTGTCACCTGGCCACTGATTTTGGCTCTCGTCCTGGACGGTTCGACAAAACCAACAAGCCGGCATCGCCAATGGCGTGGCCCTTGTGCATGACGTCTTCGATTCCCTCCAGTCCTTAATACTCAGCTACAGGAAACAGATGCGCAGTACTGCCCGTATTCCTGTGCAACCTCGTCGCCTTTGAGGTAATCCACCAACTCGCCCCTTGTCAAAAGTCCATCACCGGACTCGTCGCTTTTCTCGAACTGGTGGGCCCTTGGCATCGGACATGTGGGATGACACGGGCAGTGCTCCTGTATTCCGGTGAGCACCCTCCACGTAGCTCTTGCAAAAGCCTTGCTTCCAAGACGAACTTCCAAAGCTCTAGTATCCAACGCTTCCGTGGACAACAGCAATTTGGCCTGTTCGTGGCTGGAAACAGGTATGAAAGGTTGGAACGGCTCAGAGATGGGAACCAAAAGGTGGGAAAAGTGGCAACATGTGGGAAAGGTGGGAACAAATGGCAACATGCGGGAACAGGTGGTGGGGCAGGGCATTCCCAAGTCACATCACTTCCGTCGAGGGGCCTCACAAGTGCTCCTCGATTAGGCATCGCACTTTTATAGTGCACATACCACTATCATACCACTAAACACCATGACCTATCAATACCGCTCATGCTATGGATATGTTTTTGGACTGCCGTTGAACTACAACCACCAAGCACTTTTCTTTATGAAGCTAGGGGCCTTCACATGAGGTGGCGATTCGTGATATGGGCTGGCCTTCTGGGATGCCTGGCCAATGACAACCCCAAAGGAAAGTTATTGAAGCTTCGGCCCAGGAGTCCAAGACATACCGAGAAAAGCCCTGCTAACTGCAGACCAGCAGCAGTCGCTGTACCTGAAAAACGGTCTTGCGCGAGTGCACACTGGCACCAGTTTTCACCTCAGCTCGGAGCAAACTTCTTTGCGAGCGCGATACACGGGCCGACTTTTCTACCGGCTGCCAACTCGTTCAAATCATCTTCAGTGAATGCACCACTACTTCAGCGGCCCACCAACTCGTCCTACTTGCCAACATGCAATGCCATGGCGAATATCTGACAAGACGACCTGTGAGGCTAACCTGTGCAACCCGCCAAACGCAGCACCTTTAGAAAGAAGATCAAAGAAGTCAGGATTCATCCAAATCCACGCCAACACATGCAACCGATCACAATCGCAGCACATGCCTTCTTCTGGAATCTATGCTGTGCAGTACCAAGAGTAGGTAGATGCCTCGACGTCAACATGCCCTTGAGACCTGTTGGTGCAGCAATCGTTGACGGCAAGCCGAGCTGCTCGGGTAATGCCTGGTTGGTTGGACATCCTGTCTCTTTTGAGAAGCAAATGGCCGATGTGGTTCAGCGCATCCCTCCACTCGGCAAGGGGGTCATCGCCTCAAGATGCAATGCATCTCTTGACAGACCCTGGCACAACATCATAGCAGGCAAGATCTTGTCTCGTGGCCGTCGCAGGCAATCCTGAGCCAAAGGCCTGTCATGGCCTTCGCCTGTCGGTAAATGACCTCAGCACAGCATCAAGCGGTTTGTCCACGAAGCCAACAGCTGTAACAACTTGCGAACCTCTTAGTTCTGCCCAGAACTACAAGTAAAGCTCAAACCACAATCAAGTCTGCACACCTGTATGCATGAGCGATTCATGTCGAGCTGCTGTAAATCTTTCGAAGAACTCATGCACGCCCAGCTCCGGTGGGGCATCGTCATCTGAGTTCTGCTACCGATGACGCGACATCAACTCGTGAACTTGGCATTCCGCATCCTAGCATACCGCCTGGCTGCAATTCTGTGCATAGTGCACTCGCACGAAAATGGCCGTACGACGCTCCAACGTTCCAGCATGAGTAGGTACAGCGAGACTACGGCAACGCTTCAAGAAGCCCATGCATGTGAAGACACGCTTTGCGCTAGCTTTAAACTAACTCGGGCTTGGCACCTTCCTCCTCAGCTGGGAACAGCCCATGGGCCAAGGACTGCAGCTGAGACGTGCTGAGCACGTGAGATGTTCGCTGGCCAGGGCTATCATCCTTGGAAAGCATGTGTGGACACAGAAACAGGAGGACATTACCGCAGTTCGTCACTTCGTTCTGCGGAGCCTGACCTATCTTAACGGTCTTAACAACTGGCATGCGCTTGCTGGTGTACTGTGGCCTGTGGCTGCTCCAAGGAGTCCAGGTCTCACCGTTTGCGCTTCTCAGGACGTACTGTAGAAGCATGTGCTGCGATGACAGAGATATGTACATCCAGGAATAGCCAAGGATCAACTTCTACTTCGCTCTGAAGTACCTTCCTCGGCTCATCAGGTTCACATGCTATGAACGCAGGACTTCGAAAAATGCGGCAGGAAATGCTGACAGATAAACCAAACCGACGGTGATTCTGTGGAAATGCAGCAAGATGTTTTTCTGCCCCCTGTCAGCAGCATGATGTGGTCATAGAGGGCGCCATAAGGACCACCCGGGATTGAGACAAAACCCGCAGACTTGAGCTTTAGCTGCCAGTTGCTGGCTCTGAGAGCGTCGTGCCCCAACCACGCGTCCCAAGTGGTTCCCAAACAGAATGCGAAAGGGTCGGAAGGCGGAAAGACATTCAGATCTCACCAGGCGGCAAAAAGTTTTGCACACTGACTTTGCCAGAGTGTTCTGGATCGAACAAAGCCAACGTAGCTTTCCTGAGCCGGAAACGGAGCAAGTCTGCAACCACGCTGGAATCACACCGTTGCTGAGTCTTGCAGTTTCTTCAGCAAATTCAAGGCTGTTCCGGCCCTGGAGCGTTGCTGCATTAATTGCATGAGCATGCTAGTTGAGCAAAGCAGCAGATCAGTATCTCGACCTCGGGATGGCCCAGTGAGGCCATGAATCTACCGCATGAAAGAGAGCCAAGATGCGCATCCCTGAACTCGGCAGCGGACAGTACAAAGCCTCGTAAGCATCCTTCATGAGAATGGTCTTCCAACCCACCTGAGCCCGGCAAGTCGTCGAGTTTAGCCGCGAAAGCTTCGGCCGAGCAGTCTGAGTTCGGCCGAGGGGCCCATTTCTCTTTGTTGACGCCTACATCGAATCGGTGTAGAAATCTCCGATAATCGACGCGTCGTTTTCCTGCCAAGTCTATCGATGTCTAGGACGACAACACGGACGCAACAGTGTCTAGGGAAGCAGTCTGCAAACCTCCAAACACTCACAAAGAGATGTGTACAACATGCATAAGCGAACAGCATCTGAGTGGCACTTCGCCATGCTCAACATGCTGGGCCAGCACCCTGCAGTGTCCTTTGGGCAGATCTGTCTGCTCCGCATTCGCCTCCTCAGAGTCCTGCGCATGCATTTGCATGAAATTACGAAAGAGCCTGCTAAGGCAGAAAATGCGTAGAACGCTCAGAAGCTTCTGCAGCTAGCCGAATTCTGCAAACAATAAGCGGTGGTTAGTCCGGCTGCAGCCATTCTCTGAGCAAGTGCTGTTCTTGAAAAGCCGCATTTTCTGTATGAGCGTCCGTCAGTGCTTTCTACTTGATGCCTGGAACAAGTCCCATACCTTCGATCCCTCTCTGTGCAATTCATGAACTCGAACCCCTGCTAGGTCCGCTTCTGTGATGCCCCACAGCTCGCCACCCATGGACCAGGGAAAATTCCTGAGATTGAGCTCGCAAATTCGCTGCACCAAATTCTTGGGGACTGCCCTGCGACTGGTGCGAGGGAGCGAGAGTCACACCATTTGCCTAGGTCCCCTTCCAGTATGCTGCCAACTCGGCATCTTCGGCGGCAAATCGGCAGTTGCACCCACATCCAGTCTCCATGCGCCATGGGCAGTCACTGGCAAAGGGTAGTTTTGTGGGTGTGGCTCTTGGACCTTCGGTTAAACCGTATTGCAACCTGCTTTATGCCAACTGCCTGCATGTTCTTCATATGGACTCTTTGCTTTTGCAGACCAGCAGCTCGCCACAAACGGATGTCAGAATGTCACACCACGACGAGAACGTTACCTTGGTCTGGCCATATAAGGCTATATAAGAGCTTCTAATCACTAGCCTACTGTAGGGGCCTAAATAATTACCAATACTATTTTTGGGGTTCCTTATTATAATGATTATAGTGTCATCACCACAAGACCCTGTTCGAATTATGAAGACCCCCATATTTCCTCCTGCGCAGTGTCTCGTCCAAGAGGCGCTGCCCGTGCGCTTGTCATCACACTTGCGGAAGTCCTCCTGTGCGGCGTCCAACAACACAAGCACGACTGCTTGGCATGGTGCAACATAAGCCGTGCATGCTAACAACGTTCCTTATGGGCTTCACCACGACCTTCTACAGCGCAAGTCATCGAGAAAGTGGCACAAGTTTAACGATGCCCAGAGGTGCCGGGCTCAATGGAGGAAAAGCCAACGTGACCACGCAACAGGCGCTCCCAAAGCTCTGGTCGCAGCTCGACAACTTTCCCGGCCATGCGATGAAGAATTGCACGCTCCTGTCGTGACGCAGGGGCGTACTCAAAATCAAGCTAGTGCTCGGAGCCCAGTCTAGCCGCATCATTGACATTACATCCCAAAAGCAAACACCGTGTTTAGGCAATAGGCCTGTGCCGAAACCTCAGTCACATTTGCTTCCCCTCCCCACTTCCAGCCTGCCGCTGTCCGACCTTCTGAATGTCCTGGCAAAGCTCTACTTACCTAGCAAGGCTTCTGTAAAAGACGCTTGTGAACCGGTGGTAATGACTTACGATGCCGCACCGAAAGCTCTGGCTCTCATGCATTGTGCACAAACACCCAAGCAGGGATTTGAATGGAACGGCTGTTGCATGGCCACCGGACAGTTCGATTTGAAGATCAACTCGCGCTGCTGGCACATCGCGACGAACGGCGAGAGGCGAGTTGCGTCAGGTCTGCTTGGAAACTCCACCATCAGAACATGAGCACAAAGCTCGGAGGGTCCTCCGACGCACGGGCAGCCCCTGCTTCCTCCAATGCCTTGGCAAATGCTTCTACAAACCGCGAATGCCGCACAACCTCAGCTCTCAGAAAGTACTGTACTCCGCCCGTGAACATAGGTCCGGCGCCGCTCTGCGGGCTCCGATGTCAGGAAGCTGCGAAATCTCTTTCAACCTCAGGGGTTGCTTGAAGGGTGGCAAAGGGATCCCGTGCTGCTTTTTCCTCGACTAGCACTGTGGGACCTCTTGAAAGTCAGATCCTGTTGAGGCCCAGGCTTGCCCTGTTCCAGTGCTGGAGCGTAGTGCTCCTCACGCGTGTGCAAGACAACGAACACTCATGACCCTCGGATGCTGTCGTGAAGTCAAAGCCTCCGTTCCAGGCGTCCGATTGCTTGTGATGCTCGTTTCGCTTTAGAAGAGGTGGATCCAGGGATTGCATCGGACCCTTTGCCTAGCAATGCCAAAGATTCCGTCTGGAAGTGCCTCGAAGGTAGCCTGAGGGAGGTGCAAGTGCGGTCTCTTTTCATTGGGTGCTCCAATTATAGGCAGTCCAGCGATGTCCAGCGTCCGACTGGGCTACACGGGAAACTAACAGAGTAACAGCTCATAGCCAGGGGAAGGCCCAGTCCATTCTGGTCCCTCCGAAACTGAGGACTGAGGAGAGTCGCGAAGATGGCAGGGAAGGGGCCAGATGATTCTCAGTTCAAGACTTGAACTGAACATGAAACCCAACACGTCAAACGCCCCCTCCGCTGCAGGAGTGCCACAGACTACACCACGGCATGCTCCAAAGAAAACCCGACTGGGCACTGCCATGTTCGCGCTTCGGCGACGCTTTGCGAATTGCAGTGCTGCTGCCGTATGTACATGCTAACCGCTAAAGAATTGCTACTGGATCTGCTTGGGCTTGCGCCTGTACCTTGCCAGGCCGCTGATGGATGGTCGAAATTTCGGCACATCCGATGCCCAGCGCTTCCAGTTGAATGCCCGTTTCGTCGCCATCGACGTGGGCTCAAAGCTCAAAAACGATGGTGGAGCCCCGCACCTCCTCGCATGGGTGCTCAATGACTCAAATTGCGGGGCATCAATGCTTGGACAGAGGCTGTGAATGCAGCTGAGAATCGACTACCAGGTCCCAGAGGTTGGGTACCGGCCCGCGGAGATCTGAACTCTGTCCACCTCCTGATCCTAGAGTGTTCAGATCTCCGGGTCGCAGAGGGTATTGGTGGCTTCCCTGAAAAGCCGCAGGCGCGGCGTCTGCCGTGTGTGGGTACACCTCGGCGGCTGCTTGAACACCGACTGCTAGGAGGCAGACTATAGATTGGATGTAGGCGAGCGATTGTCCTGGATCCTGATCTTGCTACAAACGGCGAATGCAAGTTCCGCCTATAAAGTCTGCAATCCCAAACCGACCTTGCACTCTGATCAGAACAGCCTCACTCAGCAAGGCCCTCACAATTTACGAGTTTTCACCACCGAGATGCTTGCAGCGGGCCTGCCGGATTCAGAGGTACCATCTCACCGTTGATACGTACAAACGGGGTCGTTGCAGAGTGGCCCGGTTGACTGGATTTTTCCCAGAAAAATGCCAGGTTCGCAGCCAAGCCTTGCTGTGCAGCCTCGCGAACGTCGCAAATGCCATGCGTCGAACCGCCTGTGCTTCCCAGACTCCGGACAACCTCGAAACATCTCCTGCAGTCCTCCGAGCTGGTGAAATTCACCACGGCCAGTTTTTGCCAAGGCAAATGTACAAAATCGTAAGGCAGAGAGGACCTGGAGAATCCACACAACTGCTGGATCTTGTTCAAGAAGTCATGCTCTGACAGCTTCTCGGTCAGCTTGAAGAGAAGCGTAGTTGCGTCTTCCGAGAGGCATGTCTCGGGACGCGTGAACTTTCCAGCAGTCGGCATTGTGGCTAAACTGTTGCGACACGTCGCAGCAGCTCATACAAGCATGCCAAAGTGACCTGCCTAAAACTACATGTATGGCACTCTATAATATCATTGAGCACAATAGGTGCTTCGAGCGGCGCGGGCAAGGTCAAATCCGATCACATCGAAGACTCCTGTGCCCTTCAACAGTCCGCACCTCGCATACATTCACGGTTGCAGCAACTGGTGTCCCAGGTTCGATCAAGCCACGCCTCGTGTCGTTTCTACCCCTGGTTTGGCCAGATTTGCAACACATGGGTCCGTTTCCGTATTATGGATCCGTCTTCCTCTCATGCGAGCACCTTTCTGAAACACCTTGTAGCACGTACGCTTGCCATGGTCAGTCTTCCAAGTAGCCGAGATTCCAAACACAAATCCGTGCAAACGACCTGCTGACTAAGGCGGGTTCTATCTGGTTCCAGCTTCGTCTCAGGACTTAGCACACTTCCGGCGGGAAACGCTGGCATGTGCTGGTCTCCTCGAACCGAGCAGCCAGGCAACAGCCGTCCTCACTGCTGACGTTGCTGCTGGGCCGGAGCTCCAGCAAGCAGACTGCACCCTGATGAGTGGGACACCAGTTGCAAGGAGATGCAGTGCGGCAGCGACGCGGACTTACTTCAGACACATTGTTTATGCTCATCTGTTGTGGTCTGTGACACTACTCCTCGGAAGATCTGCGGAAGACGAAAGCGAACTTCTGCAGCAATTTGAACAAGATTCCACGCCTTGTTTCCTGAAGTGCCACAGTAGTTGCTGGCGCTGAAGAGGGTGTAGACGAGACCGAGATGGTGCGTGCTGAAGCCACGCTTTTCCTGCGTCGTGGATGACAGACATCTCTGGTCTGGGCCGCGGAACCGACCGACCTAGACTCAACATATGCCGAAAGGGAATGTAGAACTGCGAAGACTTGCCAGAGTAGGCTTGGTTGTGGCATCTGCCTCGCTTCTTGCGTCGCTTGCCACAACAATGCGGGGTTGCTGCAGAAAAGCGAGCACCTGCTGTCTAGGTTGCAGGTCCCTCCGAAAGCAAGCATAAACCGCGTGACATCTCTCGCCTCTCGCTCCACACAAGTCGCCCAAATCAAGGTTACAAAACACGACTGCTACTTAGCTGCTACCTACCCATCGTTCAGGAATCATTTGTGTAGACTCGACGGACTTACAGGGCATGGCCGGCTGATGCCGGCTGCACCCTTTGCAGCGCTTCAGGCTCCGCACGTATCTATGTGACCTACGGTCTGACGTGGAGTCCTCGGGAAGCTGATGTGATCGAATGATCCATTTCAAGCCTGTCGCCAATCACTGTTCAGCGAAACTCACGAGATGCTGCCCTGCCTGTTCGCTTCAGAAAGGCCGCAGTGAGATCAGGACCCCACCTTGGCAAGCTGGCAGAGCAGCGGATAAATCTTAAACTCGACAAGAGGGCCCCGGCTTGATCCCAGCACCCCGGGGGTTGGCCTCCCATCCCAGTTTCTCCTGCGGATCGGACCATAGGAGATCCTGAAAGACCTGAGCACGTGCAAGAAGCCGGAGGCTGTGCAAGCGTGACGACAGGAGTCGCAGAGGACTTTTGACAGCAGGCCAATGAACGTTGACCTTCTACAAGTGAGAAGTGGTCTGATTTAAGTGCTTCTGTCAAACTGTTGGAAAAACCAAAGCCAACAGCACTGACACACTGCATCGTGCGAACCTGTTCCTCCAGGCACAGTGGATAACAGCCTGAGGCATGCGGACGTCAGGTTCATGCCCATTCTCGTGCCACCAAGTGAGCCGACTAACGTCCGTTGGCCTCCATGTGGGCAACTGACGACTCCAGCATCAATGTCGCGCACAAAAGGAAGAGTCAGGTTGGACTTCGCATTGCGCGCCTGGCAGCCACTGAGGAAACTACGAGCACTGAGCAGCTGCCAGAGTCTGAGTGTAAAGCCAAGCCCCCATGCACGACGAAGAGTTCCTGTGCCAGCAATGGCAAAACTTGCACTCCAGTGTTTCACTGCAGTTAGGGTTTGGAAGCTCGTGAAACCGGAGCTTTAGGATTCTAGTCGAAGACTCATGCGCTGCCGCTTGACCAAATTCTCGGCAGTAGCATTGGTGGGTCCTGTTGCACGACTGCAGCCAGCGGCAGCATCTTGTAAATAGCTTCGAACTTCATGAAAACACCTTGGCTCTCAGTGGGTTCAACGATGGCTGATGTGGGTGCTGGACTGCAGCCATCATTCGGCAGTATCTTGGCGCATCAGGGTTCATTCCAAAGCTCGTGGACCATAAGCCGCATGCTGTTCGCACAAGGTTGAGATTGCGGCCAGAACACCGCCGGTATATTTTTGCAAAACCTCATCATGGAAACCACCACCTTCTTCACTGGGAAGCTTGTTCATCTCTTCGTCCTCACTCTGCACAAGCAATGCAAAGCCGGTGGCATCAGTGCCAGCAAACCTGACAAGCTTGGGGAAACTTTTCGGGTGTAGGTAAGGGCTGTTACTGCAAAGGCCGCATGCAACATCTGCAGATTCTGCAGCTCACCCGGTAGATTGTTTCCCCGAACACCCTTCTGGGGTTGGGTTGTCGGCAAGGCGTGGAGCGCGAGTCGCAGGCAGGGGCGGCACGCAAGGCGTTGAGCGCGATATTGGCCGTGCGGTGTGCGGGGGATGCGTGGACAACGGGCGGAGAGCGATATCGGGTGCGTGGGCGTCGGGACGATGCACGATATCGGGTGCGTGGGCGGAGCTCAGCGGAGGCATTGACAAGGCCGGGAGCGCGAAATCGGGTGTGCGCGGGGGCCCTTCTTGCATCATTTTCTTCGGTTGGGTGTTCGGGTTTCCGGCTTGACCTTGTTTTGCTTCTTGCCGCAGAACACTGTGCACTCCGGCATGTGCTATTGTGCTATGGAGGCTCTATACTGTAGTGCGCCATAACGGGTCCAAGCTGAACATCCGTCCTCGTGATTGCCCCGGATGATAACCAAGCTGTCCGGATCTTCGATGAAGAAAGCAAAGAGAAGAAGAAATATCTCGCAGGCATTTGGGCCTGGCACCGGCGAGAACACATTTTTCCCAAGTAAGCTACTTGCAACGTGCTGGCTGACACCCTGCCCATTCCTGAAAAATGGAACCTTGACTGCCATTATTATCTCAGTTGCCTGTCCAGAAGATCCCAGTCGCTGCCGTGAGGTGAAAGACATTGCAACAGTAACATTGGCGGCGGTGGTCGCGGTCGTGGAGTAGTAGGAATGGTGAAGTAGCAGCAGCAGCGGCGGTAGCAGCCGGTAGCCTTTGCGGCAGCAGTAGCAGTAGCAGTGGCAGCGGTAGTTGTACTACTAGTAGTAGTAGTAGTAGTAGTAGTAGTAGTAGTAGTAGTAGTAGTAGTAGTACCAGTAGTAGTAGTAGTAGTAGTAGTAGTAGTAGTAGTAGTAGGAGGGGAGGAGGAGGAGCAGCAGTAGCAGGAGCAGTAGCGATTGTTTTATGTAGTAGTAGACGTCGTAGTAGTATCACTAGTGGTGGGAGTAGCAGTGGTGGTGATAGCGGTGTGTGTAGTTGTGGTTGTGACAACGCTGCAGCTGCTTCTGCGACTTCTCCGACTGCCTCTGGTAGCAGCACTGCAAATTTCTTCAGGGTACTGTAGCTTTGCTTTGTTGCCTCTTGTTGTTCGTCATTATTGGCTTATGGAAAAAAGAAACAAGCGCTACAGCCGCTACGGTACCCGAAAAATTGAAATGATTGGCATTGGCATTGTGAGACTTGCTCCTTCACATAAAATTCCCCAGACCCGACGACAGCCACCAAAAGCACCAGCTGCTTAGCGTCATCAGCAGTGCAAGCAGGCAGCAGCACAAATCAGCACCACTCCGAAGACGACGACTCCACCGCTGGCAGTTCTCAAAATGTGAATCACCACATTTAAGAAGCCATGCGCCAGCACACATGGCATGTGCAAGTGGATGACAACGAGCACGGCTTGAATCGAGCATGCAAGGCAAAGCTACATATGTAGATAGTGTAATCTCAGTATATGTCAGTGGCAATTTCCTATGTCTTGTGGTTCGCGATTCGCAATCTTGCAGCTGCGTGGTCAACATCTCACTCCTGTGACCGCTTTTGATTGAATCGCCGCAGTTCTGGGGTCTACGCGACCTGGCTTCCCAAAACTGTAATCGTTACTCTCAAGGCCTCTGTCTGCAATGTCACCATTGAAGACATACCTGGCAGGCTCGAGCATGACACATCGCCTGTGGCTGGCTTTCCCTATCTCTTCGCTATATCCAACTCTGACAGTTGATCTGTGGCAACTCAGCGAGCCTGTTTCGATTGGAGGGTGTGCCATGTGCAAGAAATATAGTGAGGACATCTTCCAGCTGCCCATGGGTGTCGCCTGGCACTCGAATCAGGCAAGCTGTTTGCCTGAGAAGCTTAGCCGATCAATAAGGGGGTCCTGCTGCCGAGAGCTAATTTGCAAAGCCATGGGCGGGTGCATGATCATTGCTGTGCCGCTGCAGGGCGCCAGCCGGCCTACCACAATGGTCTGCCCCCCAAAAGGAACTTCCACATCAGGTAGCAGGGAGGTATACCTGGCGACAGGCAGTGGGGCACAGGATTAGCAAATCTTTCCTTGGTTTGATGAGGAGAACATAGTCTGGGCTCTCGAATCCGCACAATCGAAGCCGGACTGGACAAGACAAGATCTGTCTCTGTTCTGCCACGTGGTTCAGGCCTTACATCTTACATCATCATCAACATCGAGTTTAGAATTGCGAAACAGACTTGGCTTTATGCTTCTGCAACTCAGACTACGCCGGACGAGGTCTGGTTTTAGTCTTTGCTGTGACTGATTGCGCAGTCCTAAACCCTCGCGGCAGTCATCATGCCGAATTATTCCCCCCCGACCGTCCGGCAGGGCCTGCAACAAGGTAAGTCAAGAACGGTCTCTCACGCATAGGCTTGCCAACTGGACGTAAGTCGAAAAAAGAGGCATCTAGCACGTCCTGCCAAAGGCTCCAAGCGCCCATATTGATGCTCTCTGTTCCAACTGCCATTGTTCGCATCCGACGCATCAGATCTGTTCGCAACGACTTGTTGCAGACATCATGTTACAGTCTGAAGCTTCTGCATGCTTTGCGGAACGCACATGCACTAAGAAAAGAGTACCCCAACACATGCACTGCCGTGCCTGCCATACTTGTCTGTCCAAGCCTGGCTGGATGGCCACCACAGCAACAGCTTACACTTCTTAAAAAACCGACCACTTGCTGCATGCCTGCCTTCACAAACTTGTCCAGACATCTGTGGACGTACCTGCAGGAAACCATCACTGAAACAATGGGTTCTTTGCCAATCTCACGTGCGAGCGCGGGGTAATTGGTATTCCTCCAGAGATCAACAGGCACAGGGCTGGGATTGGCAACAGCATATGCTAGCAGCTAGGAACTGACTCGGAACCACCACCTCTTCGAAATCGGCATGCGAGATCTGCGTGCCAAGAGCCTGAATTTTCACAACGATGGAGTCGAGAAGCCATCCAAAGGCAACTTCGCACGATGTCATTGCCACTGCTGCTCAGAGGCTTCTGGAACAACTCGTCAGCCGTCATGTCGAGCCCTTCTGCTCTTTCTTTCTTGACCGCTGGCTTCACCTGGGCATGGTCTGTTTGAAACGGCGGCCGCCAGGGATCGGCTAGAACGTCTGCTTGCCGTTAGGATGCGCTTTTTGCTCTTACGATGGCAGAGTTCCAGGAGTCCTCTGTCGATCTGCGCTGTATCACCAGGGCGGCAAACGGATCTAGCGTGATTCAGATACGACACGTCCCTCCGCGCCCCAGAAGTCCTCGATTTGCAACTCCTGTTGGCATGACAGCACGTGATGGGCTGCATGGGCAAAACTACCAAATATGAACCTCCATCATGCATCGTGGTTCGGCAGCCTCGTCTTCTTCATCTTCCTCGTCTTCTTCTCCGAATCGCGACTTTGGCGTAGTAATCGTGCTGAACTTTGATGGTGCTCGATCCTCGAACCTCCCGAGCCTGAAGCTGTAGGTGGAGAACTGCTCACTCTGCAACAAGAACTCGCTTGTCACCAAGATGCTCGTCGCCAAGCATCTCGCCCACCTAAGTTCATTACTCTCTTGGCCTGGCACTTGTTGCGATGCTTTCCCGAGTGTCTTCGGCCCCGTCACAGAGAAATTGACAGCATTGTACTTTCCCTGAGGCACATGGTTGGAAATCTCGTGAAATCTGCATCCTGACTCCTGACATTATGTCCAGTGAACAAGTTCCGACTGAAATCAAATCGTCATGGTCTTCTGAGAGGATTCACTCCAGGCCGGGCGACTCTACGTCGCATGAAGAGTTGCTCCTTCTCGTGCGTCTCGGCACAATTTGCCAAGTACGCTCTGACTTGAGCCGCCAACCTCGAACGGTCTGTGCCAGGACATGGCCACACATGCGCATAGCTATCTACCGATCTGCGAAAGATTTGATGTCCGATTTCTGGGCAGTGCTGCCACACATGATTTGTCCGCTCTTGACAGATGAGGCACTGCTTCTTGGCCAGGTAGTTGGCCTCATCTTGTTCTTCGAGGAGTGCTTCACATCGCTCCATCCAGGTGGCAAAGGCTTTGCCTTGCCTGATTTTACGAGGCTCCCGAAGCCTAAGATGCAAAAATCACAGCGAGCTGTGCCCACGCCTGTTTTGGCTGCCGGCCGGGACCGTAATCTTTGGCAGGACACCAGCCTGCTCCTGCAGAGTGCGCACACTCAAATTCGACTTGCAGCACTGCAGATTTCCAGCGTTGCATGCTGCTGGCTTCACGTACCGGGTGTTCTTCTACCGGGTGTTCTTCTGTGCAGCACTGAGGCAGCATTAGGTGTCCGGTCCTCGATGCAGTTCAGGATCTCGGACGCATCCATGAGGCCCATGTCCTGCCATGTCTGGTGTCATGAGCCAAAACACTGGTTCGGATGTAATGCTTTCACGAACATTCCACATGATGCAGAACTGTGTGATGCTCCGTGCGAGCCTTGCACAAGGCTAGACTATGAAAGGCTGCAGAAAGCAACGGCACCTTTAGACCATGGGATGAGTCTGGGGCAACGGTTTTGGACGAAGAGAAAGAGCGGTTTGCCGTCGAGATCCGTCGGGGATTTCAAATCGAAAGGGGCAGTCCGGAAGTTTCGGAATAACCTTTGCCAGCTGTCCTGAGACTGCTCGGACGTACTCGCCCTTCTCAGCGCTTGGGCTGCCTTGCAAACGACCCCATCCCGGCGCCGTCAGGGCCTATCAATCTTTATCAAACAACTCTGCGCAGGAACCCTCGCTCTCCCCTTTCCGGCCGTTGCCTGGGCGGACACACCGGCATCCTCGTTTGAGGCTGGAAGTGAGGTTTAGCGTCTACCCACAGTCAATGTCTGTGTCGCGAAGAGACCGCAGCACAGGGGCACACGTTACATGCTGCAAGCTTTGCAGCCAGTCCTGTATCATTGATGCTGCCACTCGCAGCAAAGCAACATCAACCTCGTCCTGCCTGCGAGCGAGTTGTGGCAACGTCTTACTGCACGTGATCAATGAATGCTTGTTAAAGCCCAGGGCCGGTCCGAAGTGTAAACAACAGAACAGTGCAGGATTGAAGCCTCAATCCGGTCTCGAGGAGCCTTTGCTTCACATCCTGCCGAACAACAGACATCCAAGAGAGAGCAAGCAAGCCGCATCTCATGCCCCAGATATGCTCGTAGTTGCTACACGTACTGTTCTCCTGCACAGTATGCCGCCGCGAGCTCTGCGGCGACATGGTGCCGCCAGCCTGGTCATGGGCACTTATGGGCCCCGAATATCGGGTCTCAGGAACTTTCTGCTGTTCAAGCCTCATCCACCTGTGGCGGTGCAGGTATGCTACCTTGCAGGAGTGGTCGGTGCAAATCACCCCATATCATTCGGATGTAGCGCAAGTCCCTCATTGAACTGCTGCAACGTTGCCGGAGGCTTGGCTGACATCGCCTAAAGGTATCGCCAGGTTGTCCCTGACTTTTCCTGGCAACTTCCCAATGGTGAGCTCTGTTCAAGACAACTCTAGCCAATTCCGACCAATATGCCGTAGCTGCTCGACTGCAGCACTGGTCTCGGTAGAGCCGTAACTTTTCTCCGTCGATTTGTGCCAGACCAGGCTATTTCTGACACTGTTTACCTGTGGAACGCACAGCACACGTGCAGCACAGTCCTTGCTTGTTTTTGTACACGAATCTTTTCTGCGCGCCGGCAGCGCTGCCCATGACTCGAAACTGTATCTAGGCTTCCTGGCACATGGACGTGTGCAAACTATGGTTGGTTTTCACTGTGCTGCTAGTGACCGTAACATGGCTGAACCATTAAGCACATTCTGTCTTATGAGCTCCCAAACTACGGCAGGCTTAGCTCGCGACCTCCTACAGCATTCTGAGCCGCGAGAGTCGCAAAACGTGGAAGAAGCCTTTTAACATCTGGGCGTCTGCGCCCGCCGGAGCTGATCCAATGCTTCCCATCCAATGTATGGATCAGGACCATAAGGGAGCCTAGGCTTATCACAGGAAGAAGTGATGGCTGTCATGCCACTACGGCAACCCCTCACCGAGTGGTGGGCAAGTATGGAACTGGGCTTCTATCGTCGAAGCACTGCTAGCATGCGATCATGGCACAACGAGCACAAGTTTTGGCTGAACTCTGTGCGCCCTAAGAGTGGAGACGAAGCGCGGTTTTCGGGTGAGGGCTCCAGAGCAAACTATGCCCTGCCGCACCTCAAACACGGGAGCATGGCTACATGAAGCGCGCTAGACGGTCTTTTTTCGAGGATACCTGCTTAGCGCTGTATTCCAACATGAGCACTCGCGTTGCAGAAGGTCACTCTCGCATGGTGTGATTCTGTACAACTACACATACATGGCGACCTAGCCTGCACAAAGCCGTGGGACAACACGGCGCGCCGGCTCAACGAAACTTCAAAACCTCGCGAAGCACGTGCCATGAATTCAGTCGTGCACTGTCGCCATGGTTGGCCTGGTGGTGGCATCTAGTGACTCTGGTGGCATAGCCCCTTCAGGGTACGTCACCGTTACGAAAGCTTGTCGTTCTACGGTAGAGGACGGCTTCACACTACTGCGACGTGGAAGGTCGACTTGCTGGCGCCGAACTCGGGAGTTTGCAGCGGCCTGGCGACATGGAAGCTCGGCTCTTAGCTCGAGGCCGTGGCTCTGAAGGCCTTCGCGGAAAGCTCGTAGCTCCCGCAGCCGGAGTGAACCTTGTGAGCGAACACTGACCTCAGTGGGCGCTTGGTGGCCCTTCAGCCGGCTTCTTCCCACTTGTCTTGGCCATCTGCCATCTGCCGCTGACATGTGCAGAAATTGGGACACGCAAGATATGCGCAACTGAGGCATCGTCAAGCCGAAGGATCGCATCTTGGCTGGAGCTCTGGTGCTTTTTGCGACTGAACGAGGCTGGAGAAGTGAACTTGTCGATGTTGCCGTGACGTTTTTGAAAGTCCCTGCTGTTCAGGAACCCACCACCGCACCTTAGCGAAAGTAAGCCGCAGCTGTTCGTGCGTAAGTGCTTCTTCAAACCAGCTGGGCCAACTTCTCTCAGGAGCCTGAAATGCAAGCTTGTGTTCAATGATGCAAAGTATTGCATAACGAAGCCAAGCTGCTTGACCACAAATTCGAGATTGGACAGGAGCTCGCTTTGCGAAATTTGCTTGGGCAAACACAAATAGCTCGGTGTCTTGCTCCGGGCCTGCCTGGCGTGGGGGCTTCGACATTCGGCTGCACTGTTGAACGCGACATGGCCCAGATCGTTGATCCCAGGCAGCGCGGCTGACTCTGTCATGTCAAGTGACTTGCCACAAGGGGATGCCTGAATTCGATCACTCGACCCAAATCCGTCCAAAGAAACAAACATTATCTTTGGATTCTCACGGAGCTGTCCGTGTCAAGTCAGATAAAAAGAAAAACAAAATTGGCGCACAAGTGAGGAAAGCTGCCGGACTGCCATCCAATACAGGCACACGCCAAATCTGACCATGACAATCGTCCATCCATTGCCCCACTTCTTCAGACCTGCCAGGTGCTGTTTGTCGCAGGTAGCGTGAGCACTTCGTGGGACTCCTTGACATCTAGGACCGCTGTTGGGCTGGGCGCCCAGCCCACTCTGCTTAGAAATGGCCTTCTTCATGGTAGCCAATGGAAATGCAAGCCGTTGTCTGAACCAATGATCATTATGTTGCGCATGTTTCCTCTTAATGAACATTGGGGTCTTTTGATAGGAAGTGGTCATAACCTCCAGAACCAATTGTTTGCCCACCCTTGCGACCACAAAACCGTGACGTTCTCTGCACGAGTTAGCCTAGCTAATTTCGTTGGTTGCACGTTTCCAATCAGGAGTCCTGTTGCGTTGGGGCGAGTCACGGTTGAGTTTGGGTCTAAGGAAGCGGAGCGTCAAGATAGAGACAACTGGCGACAAGCAAAGTGTGCGCCAAACGCGACGAGACCCCCCCCCCCCCCCCCACGACACAAAGCACCTCAAGCAATGTGCGAAACGCGGACCAGATTCATCAACGCGCCCTCCTGGCATATGCTTCCCTACCAGCTCGCTTCAACCACTTCCTGGGTTTTGTGGACCCTGACACAAGCTTCGTTGGCTGCCAGCCATGTTTGGGCATGTGGACTTGTTGATTGCAAAAGCTTTCAAACAAGTAGATGCCATTGCTACTTACTTGTGCCACTGCAATGCTTACTATGTTTTGCCCCACTTCCTGACCAAACACTGCGCTGCCTCCGTGGCACGTCATTTCCGGGCAGGCTCATCTTTCTTCCCGAATCCTCCCGAATGCCTGAAATTGGTGGAATGCACCATCAAGGTACCGCCATGAGCCAAACGATGGAGGAGGGAGTAGTCGTAGTCCCAAAGGATACCGTCTGGCAGATATTTGTCAAAGCTCACCCGGCTCTCGGGCGAGATTACTAAAAAATCACCGTGCAAGAACGATATTGTCGAAAGACAGTTCGTGTTGTTCCAGATCGACACCCCGTCGCGTGGGAATACGACGGATGATGGCGGCAACGCCCCCGCCAGAGCATCACGAGCCTGCCTCACGCCACACGAATTTTGCAGCTGCTGCGGTGACAGGCACAAGTCAGCTCGCGGCGGTCCCTCAAGCCAACGACAGCACGGCGAGGCGGTCGGGACAACGACAGCACAACGTCCAAAGTCATCAGCGCGCACGACGCATGCACACATCGAGCTGACAACAAAATCTGTGCGTGTTGTTTCATGATTTTCATGTCTCAAAAAATGGAGTTTCGCTGCAGTGCTCATGGGCCTTGTTGTCGGGCTCCTGGGGCCGAGTGTGAGGGAGTTGCCTTGAAGCGAAATCCCAAAAACAAGAGCATCGTGTGTCAGTGTTGACAAACCTGCCTATAGCGCTTGATCAGGCACCTGCTTGCTTGGGCAACAACTCCCGACTTGTTCGACCTCTCGGCTCTCAGCACCTGCTTCCAGTCCCATCCAGACACTGATGCACAAGAAACGCGGGCGTGGAAAAAAGGCGAAGCAGCAGCCAAGAGCCCGAGGAAATGCCTGCACATGGTGAGGAAAGACTAGCAGCCTAGCAGGTTCAGTGCGTTTCTGTGCTTTTGTCTTGTTTCCCAATGGCCCAACCGAATTCAGAGCATGTCCTGTCCCAGCCCTGGCTTTCTGAAACGAACTCCGGGCTTTCCTGGTTCTTTTGGAGGAATTCCTCGTCCCACGCTCCTTCCTGACTGCACAATAGAGGGCCGTGCCGAGCGGCATTCCCCGTCACAGAAACGGCCCCCCCCCCTCGGTGATGCCCAAGACCGGTCTGCGATTTCTATTTCAAGACGTAAAAGAACGGAAACCTGTAGAGTGATTGAACTCAGAGGGGTTTCGAGGTTCGCGGCCTCCGCGTGCTCTACATGAAGTAACCGCGTAAACCCATGAGCCGACCCTAAATCCTGAACACCAGATGGTAAAAAATACTTACCCTTGAACTCCCAGCCCCAAGAAGTAAAACCCCAAGTCTCAAACCCCCAAACCCTAAAGCGATATCCGAAACCCCACGGCTAAGCCATAAATAGTCTGGCACGAACCTCGAACTCTAAACTCCAAAACCAAAACTTTTCAGTAAAGCCTAAATTTTCCAGCACATAGCCTTAAAAACCCTAAATCGTTAGCCCACACCCGAAATTACAAACCAAACGCAAGCGACACCAAGCCTTCAACCCAACATCATAAGAGTAGACCCCAAACCCTAAACACAAAATGTAGACAGCAAGGCCCCAAACCCGATGCCCTAAACAGTAGACACGAGACCGTAACTCTTAAACCCGTAAGCCGCAAAGCTCTATGCCCCAAAATTCAAGAAGTCGACCCCCCTAAACCCCACTCTAGCCAAACCACCAAAAGCCAACAGCAAAACCCCAGGCCCAACCCCTCGAGCATAAGCCCGTAGTAGCATCGCGAAACCGTTCGGGTATCGCCTCTCCAAGACAACACGAGTTATATGCTGGTCGCGAAGACATCACGAGCAAGATCGAAACACCGGTAACTTCAACTATCGACGGAAGAGGTCCGGTTGTGACCCCACCAAGCGGACAAAGTAAAAACAGAAACCTCGAGATTTCGGATTTCACATGTCTTACATCGACGACCTTCCTAAGATGAGAGGAGTTTTCCACCCAAAAAAACATGCACAGCACAGTGATGGCTCAGTGGGTAGCCTGACTTCCCAAGGTCCACAGCTGCTTTCCGGTGGGCACCGCTTTCTTCCAAGCCGCCAGCTAGGAAGCAAGCAAGCAGACGGTATCTGAAAGACTTCCAAAGCCGCCCAGGATGAAGCCGCACCTCAGACTCATAGACCAGTCAGTGTCCCCAGTCTTCACATCATGTACAGCAGACAGCACAGCACTGCTACATGCCAATCCGCTCAACTAGTGCTCCATCGCGACAGGGCTGAAACTTGTCTTCAAATCTTGCTGCCCGACTTGCCGTTTCCTGCTACCCTAGTCTGCAAACCAACTCAGACACACACGCAAACACATCACGGAATGGCTAGCACGTGCAAGATGCTGTAGGACTGGAGTGCCGAAGAGGTGGGAATTGTTGGCGCAAGAGACTCAAGGCGCATTAAGGAAGGTGAGAAGAGGTTAAGACCTTCAACTTCCTACTGTGATAGACGAATTTAGGGTCAACACTTAGAAGCAGCTCTGTTGTACTCAAGGTGGAAACAAAAGCTGCATGTACCCAGATGAATCGGACCGGAGTGCCGCTTTGCGCGATAATCCACAAGTGATCGTCCGATGCTTGCCGTGCGCCCTTGGCAATGCCAGCAAATACACCTCTGCCATCGATAGCGATACTGACCATGCCTTCTTCGAAAACCACCTCAAACACGCGCCATCCTCTACTTCGGTGGAGACACGTAGGACTTCCTTGTGTCACATTTTGCGTGCCAGATAAAGCACCCGGGCAAGTTCCATTTGCGACCATGTACTGGCGCGATGTAGCGGACACTCCAACAGCACAAGTGCCATGCTTGCTTGCAATGCCAAACCAATGCGCAGACTCTTCACCCTCGTCGTGAAAAAATATCCGGATGTACAGCTGTCTCCCTGCACAGGGCTGTATCGATGCGAATCTTCGCCTTAAGGCCAACCTGCATGGCAAATTAAGCAAAATAAGCTCTCCGTTCGGCACTACTGTCTTCCCCCCACGCAAAAAAAGATTGAGATGGAATCCTGGCCTCCCATTGCAAGGGTCCAGCTTCAATGCTCGACCAGCTGGCTTCTGGTCTCCCTCGTTCGGTGCTGGCAATATGGAAACTGACCTGGCAGCAGCCTCGACGTCAAAGAACGCGACCCACGAGCCTGTGGCTGTGCCTCAGAGCACTGTCTGGTGACTCTCACGGCCCTTTTTGCATGAATCGGCCTTGAACGGATGCCCTCAGTGTCTCTGGGCCTCTGCGGTTCCTGGCGCTGCCAAGATGCCCTTGGCACTGAACAAATCTGCGAGGATGAGGCATTGCTCTGGGCATCTGCAGGGCACTGCCGCTCCAAGTTCCAGATGCCTGCAATGTTCCCACACATGCATGCGGGATGCGACGGGATGCGACGGGGCGGGCTAAGCCAGACAACCCAAGTTGACAGTTTACGCTGCTTGGCACAACGCAAGCAGCAGTCTCCGAACACAGGTGGCAAACAACATGCAGCCCTCGCATCATACCAGAATGAGAGTTGGCAAACAAAGCCTTCTGTCCGGGGTGGTTGACACGCTGGCGTGCTTGCTCGCCGTGTAAAGGTAAATTGTGCCTTGCAGTAAATCAGTGCTTCACGGATGCTCTAGTCCACAACGGAATCTGCTGCTTTCTCAATCTCTACAGTACTGCACTAGGCCCGCCGCGTCCTGCTTCATCTGCAGATCCAGGCGAAATTTGTAGCCAAAGAATCTGAACCCTGCTATCCTTCAGGAACTCATCTTCGCAATAACTCAATATCTGGCCGGAACTATCCTCGGTTCAAGCACATAACGCAACAAAATACAAGAGTTGCAATTGGTACGGCATTTTTGAGATCGCCAAATGTGCCTGTTTCCGCAATAGCGCACATGGCAGGTACTCGCCCGCAAAAACAAACAAACTTGTTGTACCCAGGGCTATCGGCAGTTTGCTCGACTCCGATTCTACATCGGCATCAGTCGAATAGCTGAAAACAGATCTGCTTGCAGCCAGGTTTCAGTGATGAGCTTGGCTTTTGCATCTTGCCTAGGCACCACCAACGGTACGTCGGAATGCCCGGAAGGAAGTGCACATGGTAGGACCAGCATTTGTCGCCGCTCCCACCTCGAAACCCGACACCACGACATGTCCCTGAGCAACGACAACCTGATAAACAAACATTCCTGGGAGGATTTCTTCGCAGGCACGCACTTTTTTTTGGCACGGCGGGGGGTTCAAGGATGCAAGGAAAAGCGCACACGCTATTCCCAACTGCTTCCAAGCTGCGCTGGCATGCTGCCACGTCCACGAAAGCAGCAATGCGACAGTCAGCTGCCCATGTCTCTGGATGTGTCAGAGCTACGTGAACCTACAAGCCGCGTCTTCTGGTGCAAGATACTGCAGCATCTGCACTCAACCTTCACGTCCAGATTTGCCAGCCCCTAGTTCTACAAGTTTAACTGACTGCAGAAACTTATGGATCTGGTGGTCGTTGGCTCCGTGCACACGCCCTGTCGCGGTATTGTGGGTTTGGAAACGTCGTAGATTCAAAGCCGTTCTGGAGTCATTGTTCCTGGCTGGAATGCCCGACTATGTGTAAACCCCACCTCATACTTGCCAAACCACCTGGAGCCGAGGATTTCAGCGACAAGTCTTGCAAAAGCTGTGGGTAAGTCGAAAGGAGATTCGAAATTCAAATCTGTTACAGCAGCTTTGATCTTGGCTCCTTCCTGCTCGTGGTGGAGATGACCGCGTTCTTGGCTATGGTTGTTGATCCACACCCGGCAGGGGCATGCTGCAAAATTGGGAATAAGATTCCTTCGACTTCAATTTTCCGGACCCCGAAAGCCGTCTCACCCAAGAGAGCGAGCCAAGATGCTACATTCAGCGTGTAGACTGTTTCCTCTCGCAGAGATTCTCTCATGCCAGCGACGCATGGCAGCGAGACGCAACACGAAACGGTATGAGCTGCGCTGTGGCTTAAGGCTTAAGGTTTGAACCACATGGACTTCTGAAAGAAAGAGCATGTTTCGGAAAGCGTCAAGGCAAAATTAAAGTACATCGTCGCTCTGTACTGTACAGTAGGCCCTACACCGCAGCTGACTTCTCTGAGTCGAGATGCGGGTCGCAGGTACGCAGCAACAGTAGTGGTTGCAGTATCCCTGCGCATCTGGCTTCCGCAACCAAGCGTCAACGCATCTGTTGCTGATCTGGCTTCTTCATACTCTTCAGCTCTGTTTCCTTGTACACCTGCATCATGTAACAGCAGCTGCAGAAGACGGAGCAGCAGCTGGCTTTCATACACCCTTCTTCAAAGCTTGCCCTTTGTGCCACTGCAGTGGACATAGATGCCAGGCAACATGGCTCCACAATGCATCCACAACAACAGCCGCCAACGAAGCCACAAGGCCCCCCCAGTCTTTCGTTGATGTCCCCCAGAACTGTGCAAGGGCAGAGGGAGGCTCGTAGACAAAGGCCGACTCCTCCCGGTTGCCCACAGCAATCGAAAAGCCCTGTAGACCACGTGGCCATGGTACCGTTGTCCGGGTTTTGTACGCAGACAGGTCTCCTAGCCTAGCTGGAAAGCCGAATGTGACTCGGAAGGCAACAAAGGACTCGAAACGCTTCTGCACTCTTGCCCTACCCGTGCGTCCACTCCCCGCAAATCCTTCAAGCATTGGCTGCATTTTGATCTTGCACTTTGCTGCGTCGCTCTGTTCGGTGCACAGTCGCACCACACCGGCACTGCACGTACAAATTCGCACAAATTTCTTTGACTTTGACGCGCTTCCTTGAAGACTCTCATGCTTTTTACAGGGTACCAGCAAAGAACTGTAGCATGGTTTTTCCTATCACACCCGGGTAGCTGACTGACATCAGCTGCTCGGACTTGCACGAAGCGCCGTTCGCGACTCTGTGTGGGCGGACATCAAAAGTAGAAGTGATGCACGAAACGCACCGCCACTGCCTTTCCACTGGTTCTGGGTGTTGGTCTTCCTCCGCGGTGTGGCACATCGCCACGGAGTCTCAGTTCTTGCAGGTGCCAGGCCTCGGGGCCTTGCCGAGCGCTGGGGTGGTCTTCGTGGTGTCCCCGATGTTCACTGCAGGCGAATGGTCAGTCAATGGCCCATCTGTGGAGGTTCCGCAGCACGGCTTGGAGATCCTCGGTGAGGTCGGCCTTGCTCTGGAACGGAGCGCCCTCGATGTCGACAAGCTGAATTCTGTGGCAATGCAGGAACAATCGCGGGCAAAAGGGCACGGACGTCTCGGATCGCTTGCCATAGGTAAAATCACCTACAAGAGGTCGGCCTAGACTGGCCATGTGCACACGTATTTGGTGCGTGCGGCCAGTGCGTGGTCTCACGCTCAAAAACATCACTTCGTCCTCGGGTGCTTGCTGAAGTTCGGGACATCGGAAGCGCCTTCGAACTTCGTACTCGGTGAAAGCTCGCCGGCCGTACTCTGAGACTTCGCTGCGGCTCACCAAACCACCCTCACCTCCCTCGACCTCTGACGTCAGCAATGGCAAATCGACTTCACCACGCACGCCAACTTCACCCAATGATGGTCCCTCACACAAGCAGTAGTACTCCTTTTTGACGAGTCCGGCCGCAAACTGCGACCGGAACCAATTTGTTTGAAGGGAACCTTCAGCGCCCACGACAAGAGGCAGGACTCCAGAAGTAGGGTAGTCCAGCCTGGAGAAATGAGATGCGTGACAGCCGGGTGTGACAGTCAGTCCAACATCATCATGCCTGCTTCAAGCACAATCAAAAAATCGCTGGACCGACTGCCTGGAGACTATCGACAACGCAGTCCCGACAGGAGCACGCTGGCGTAGAGTCTCCACGAAGTCTTGAGTGGTAACCTTTCTCCGACAGCACAACCCCAAGCTTCTTTGCGAGCTAACATACGTGGGCATCTTCTAACTTGGAGGTGCACATGCGCAGGCTTCAAGACCGCTACAATGCCAGGCCCTTGCCGGAGCACCTGGCATCATGGAGAACTGGATTCCCTCGGCTTGCGTTCAAAGTCTGTTTTGAAACCCGACCTCCGGACCGTCTGCGATTCTGCTTTCTCCATCGGGTCTCCAAAGGTTGCGCAGGCTGCGCAAGAAGGCGAAGGCATAGTTTTCGCCTCTGCTGCGCACGTGAAAGACGAATGTAACAGATCCTGGGCCACGTACGAGATTGGGTTTTGGAAACGGATATGTGGACTCCGTCCGCAAAGCACACGGAATACGACGGAACACGTTTTGCCACTGGGCCTCTGCAGGCTCGAAGTGTACTCGTTGCGCATCCTGCGCAACGTCTACAGCATGACAAGTACTGACCTCCGATGTCTTTGCACAACTCTTGCTGCCTGCATAGACGGCATCTGGCACCAGTCCGTGCCGCAGCATTAGTGGCAATATTGCCATCACGTCCTGCAGTGTCATTTGCCATGGGTAAATGTGAAAGATGCCGATGCTCGATCCCGGTAGGGTGCAGCGTGCCTGCCAAGCGCCTGCCTGCTGGCAGGCAAGTGCCGCTGGGATGAACGTGACATCCTCAAACCCCAGAATCCGCAAATCATGACAGGAGCCCAGCATTGCCATGTCACGAAAGCACGCAGCCAGCTTACAGCAAGCCCTGAGCAACTGAAATTCTTGCGAGCAACATCAGGCGAGACCTCCTCCGAACGCATTTGCGTCAAAAGCGCGAAAGCCAAGCCTCTCTCGCTACCTTGCAACTCCCGGAGCCCGGAGTGCCAAGCTTCTCACAAGCTGCACTTGCACCTAGGCCGTAAGGCACGAGCCTTTTGCAAATGCACCCATCAATGCGTTGTAAGTGATCACGTCAGGCTGGATCTCTTGCGACAGCATCCTTTCTTTGAGCAACGGTCCCCACAAATCGGCAATGCTGCTTCTGTCAAGGTCCTTTGAAACGACAAATGATTCTGCCAGCCTCCCGAAGAAGTGGAGGGCCATTTGCCATTTTACATCGCACGTGTTGATAAGCGCATTGTAGCTCACAACGCTGGGCTGGGCCACTCCCTGGTTGCTTGACGGTCTGAAGAATCAGTCACAGTGGAGCTCTATCCTTATCCCGTCACAAGTTTGCAGCCTTTTCCATCTCGTAGAAGAGCTTAATCGCTGCTGGCCATTCGCTGCCCTTCTCGCAAGCGGTTATGGCCGCCGTAAAGCCTCGCCGCCAAGATCCACGACTTGAGCAAGCTTCGAAACGATTCAAATCTGGCCGAAGCGGCTGATGGTATCGGGTACCATAGCAAGCGCCTGCATCTCACGCAGGCATGCCAATGCCAGCGGCCAGCGAGCGCCGCAAGCAGATAGCAGTGCGTTGAAGGTCAACGTCTCTGGGAATAAGTCAAACGCTGATAGTACGTTCCTCGAAGCATGCATGGCGAAGGGCTGCTTGCAACTGGCATCACTCCATATCACTCCAACATTGCTCCAACCACTCAGCTTAGCCCAGTAACTGCAAAACTAAACCCCAGTGCAAAACGAAGATCACGGACATCACCATCGAATTGTGTTGAGGGCAAATGCAAGTGCTCTCGGTACCTAGATCGGCAGAGCTTCAGAAGATGAACCGCCAGCTGCCACTGGCCTTCTTCTCTGCAGGACAATATTGTGGCATTGAAAGAAACCAAGTCAGGCACCAAGCGAAAGGCCCCCATCTCGAACAGGAGACCTGCAAACGAGCATGACAGCAGGAGCGAGGATGCGATTCGCTGCTGTTCGAGGCTGGCGGCCACGGGCCTATGGCCGACTGCCACTGGCCGCTTCTTTCACAAGCGCTGATTGCCGCATTGTAGCCTGCATCGCGACCAAGACAACACGAGCAAGGTCCTACCTTCAGCCCTTCCAATCAACACTATCGGCTCGTTCCGACTATCTGTATGGTGTCCAACATGACAACTAAGCTTCACGCCCGGTTTTGCAAGCGAATCCCAAGCGTGTGCAGATTCATGGTGAAGCTTGGCAGCCTCATGCGGACCACCGTCATGACTCAGTGTCACCAGACCAATAGCTGCACACAGCGGAAAGCTACAAAGGGAGAGACCAACATCTGCGACACGAGGTCGATGGCTGACTGCCAGCTGCTCCCACACGCGGCGATCGCAGCACCGAAAGTGACCATGTCAGGCCGCAGCCCTTGCTTTTCCATTCTCCTCGGGAACCCCGACATGGGAGTTACCGAAAATAGGGGACCCCAATATAATACCCGGAATAGTAGGATCCTTATCATAAGGACCCCAAAATAAGGTATCCCTAATTTTCGGAAACTCCCACATCAGAGAAAGAAGCGAAAGCTTGCACTTCGAAGAAGCAAATCGTGCACCCGGCCTCATCAAGCCCAAAGCCAACTGCCAGTCGCTTCCCTTCTTGCAGGCGCTGAGCGTGGCATTGAAACCTTCGCTATCGGCCGTCTCTGAAACGATTCAATTTCCACGAACGCTGGCCAGATCAAGCAAACAACGAGCTTCACCGTGGTATGTAAATCGCTGGATTGTCATTGGATCCTGGAGTCCAAGGGAACCGACGTCAAACGATTGTACAGTTTTGAGCTGACTATCCAAGGGTGGAAGTGTCTGACCGACGGCCATTCGATGGCACTTGTGGAGGACCGAAGCCAGCGTTACTGGAACATGCGAGAACCCTGCGCCGTTGGTCGTATTAATTTGGAGCTTGCCGCAGCTCTCAGATTGGCCTCGATGGGCTCCACATAGCCTATTTCAATTGCTTATGCTCTGCTTTGCTAGTACGCGAGGATTGGATATCTCGCCTTGATCGCAGATAGTGTACGTCGGGCTATGCTCGCGCACAGACAGCGTAAGTCAGATCTCCCTGTGCCCAATGGAGCCAAGGCACTCACAATGTCAGGCGAAACTCTTGCTGGCCGCATTTGGCTCAAGAGCAACACTGCACGCTGCCACTCACCTCCTGCCATCTGAACTCACGTGGGTCATGCCTCACGACAGAAATGCATTACCATGCCAGTGCCTGTCTCACAAGCAGTGATCGCCGCGTTCCAAGCAATCTCCTGGAAATGAGAACTACCAGATCATCGGAGCTGAAGATAGCTGAAGTAGGATGCATGCGCTGGCAGCAGCTGTAAGCCTTGTTGGAAGCATCTTCTCTACAGTAGCTGATCTTGCTGACCTTGTCCAGCGTCGGTGCGAGGCTTTCTTGTATATTTATTTCTATTGCCACGCAGAACATTGCTCATGTCAAACACGGGCAAACGGCATAGAGCGGAGGTCGACGCAATTACTTCCCTCAGCCGTCCGTCGGCTGGGCTGCCAGCTCGGGGCGTTGCAATAGCGACATCGCCAGGGCCCAGTCGCCACATCGTCCGGCCGCAGAGATGACAGAACCTGGAAATCACGAAGCTCCAGAATTGAACTAATCACTTTCCACCTGGCAGATGATGCAACACCGTTCCTGCTGAGATGCTGCGCAAACCACGGATGGACTATGGACTCTGTCTTGATTATTTTCTTGATCCAGCATCCCTTGCTACCGCACAGTGCCAGGCTCTGGCTCCTGCTGAAGCTAAGATTCACTACACGAAGTGAGCATGAAAACCACCAGGGGCAGCAGAGGGTTACATTCAGGTTGAGACGGCAGCCAGGAGAGTCCAGTAGACGATGCATAGCAGGCAGGACGGCAAGGCAAAGAGGTCAGAGGGAGAAGGGGGGTACGAATGGTACGAAGCGACACAAACCAAAACCAGGACGAAGACAGATCTCGGACGCCCTTCCCGGCGACTAGCAGCATGTTAGAGGGCATCCCTCTGTAGCATCCACGATTCTAAAAGTTGCAAACGGTCCAGCTTGTCCGGACCCCAAAATAATGGAATCTCAGGAGTAGCGTTCGCACTTTCAAGCCCCAGCCCCGAACGACTGGGTCACTGGCTGATGTGGAATGAATTTACTTCAGCTTGCTGTGAAAGCCTTGGATATGTGTCCCAGAAACACACGTGTCATTTTCCCTAGATCACCGAAAGGACATGACAGCCCAGCAGCATTACTGCAAGCACCTGGGTGGCGGCTCCCGGCAACCTTTCGATCTTTCGCAGGTGAGAAGCAATTTAGATCAAGAAAATGCATCTGCAAACACTCGTCCAGCCGACCTATCATTCCTGTTTTGCCAGAGAGCTTCTTTCTTGCCAGTGCGCTGAGCACGACTGTCGCCTGGCAAAGTGGTGCAGACATGGTCTCCAGAAGCTCTTAGCAGAAATTTTGGGGTTGTTTCACACGCAGAAATCTCGCCAAAAGTCAGGCATCTCGAAAGAACCGTGTCACCCACTCTGCGATATCGGTTCAAGCAACCTCACAGGACAGAAAGGCCTTCTTAGGATTCTCCACCCAATTCGGCAAGACGGGTTCCAGGACTCGGAGCACCTCGGCAAGTGATGCGCATCCGTGTGAGGGCTTGGATATGCTTGGATCACTGTGACCAGGCTCCCCAAGCCAGTGGCTTGCTCGGAAGAGGGAAGTCTACCCAGTCTTTCAAGGAGATCTTCCACTTTGGTCGTCCGAAGCTTGCGCTGACCTCACACACCGGGACTCCATGAAGCTTGTTCCGACTCCGACTTTTCAAAAGTGCAGCCATGCAGCCTCCTGCACTGCACGAAGACGTCGATTTTGATTTGCAGCCCACCAAGCATGCCATGCCATAGCTGTCTTTCTCAAACCCTGTCGTCCGACACAATGCAGATGTCTCTCGAACCGACCTGTGAAAAAGGCTGCAGCTTCAAACAGCGATTCATGCACACAGTGCAGCTCGGATCTTGGAGCCGTAGTCTCAACACTCTCAAGCCATCGCCGGGGCCGACGCCGGAAGCGGCTTGTTTTCCACACTTGCCGCCCTCTCTTGAAGGCATAAGCAATGGGATAAGCAATCAGCCCAGACCTTTGCACGACTGGAAATGAAGATCACAAGTGAATTGGGCACCAAAGGCATCTGCCGACTGCAGCCTCAGAAGCAGATATCCTGCGTGCCGACATGGATCAAAACTCAAACTAATTTGCATGTGAGACCAAAGCTGGCCGGTCCAATAGATGCTGCACTAAGCTGGCAGCGATCCATGGCACAAGACAGTTTAGACATGTTTAGACAGTTTAAGCACTCCAATGCAGAGTGCCTCCAAGCTGAGACAGCTCCATATGCCAAACTGTGCACAGACTGCAGACTGCTCCAGCGTGACCAGCAGAGGGGAGGGCTTGGCCAGCCTCTGCCCGTGACAGCAGGTGCAGAATGATGCAGACGTGTGCCGACTAAGCTCCTCAAGGAGGGAAAACGATATTGATATTTCGAGCTGCAAGATGCCACCCGGAAGAGCGTGCATCATTTTCGTGAATTAGGAAAACCGACACCTCTCCGGCTTCTCATTCGACGGATGTGTCATTGGTCGGAGCCCTGCGAACAGGGGATGTACTGAGAGGGACTCGCCGGACAGTCAGGCGACACGTCTCACAGTGCACCTCCACCGCAGCAGATGCCTCCTTCCCACTGAGTCTGCGTGCCCGAGGTCCCACAATGCCAGAAGCTGGCACGTTGAACTTCGCCTTGGTTTCAGACCACAGTCTGAACGCGAATGTGTCTTGCTGGGAGATATCAGCGAACATAAGCCTCCCGCCCGTTCGAGCTCCAGTGGGATTCCCGTGTGCTCATCGGGATAAGTATCGCAAGTCGACTCAGGACATCAATGGTGGGTCGTTGATGCGCACTTCTCCACATGAGGCTTCTAGGTCTGAAAGCCGCAGTACTGCTTGTCCAAGCTGCAATGGTTGACAAAGTTGATAGTAAATCAATATCCGGAACATCCATGGTCTTGTGGCGCAAGATGCCACGCATGGCAAGCTCCTTGGCCAGATCTTCTTTGACCTTAGTTATGTTGCAGGAGAAGGCTTCCCACTGTGCCAGAAAGCTTGTCCGATTTACAGATGCCCAGGCAAGACGCTTTGTGATAGTGGTCAAGGACTTCAGGGGCACCTGGTATTAAGCAAGTACGCATAACACAAGAGCAGACTTGCATGCACTCGTATGTGTGTGCCCTGACCTCCTGCAGCAATCCGGCTGGACAAGCTTGCAATCTGTCGCTGGATCGTCTTCTTCTCCTCATCACAGTCCTCTGGCTCCGCCGGCATGGTAATCATTTCGTAGTCGTCGACCACCGGATCGCAGTCAGAATTCTTGCATGCCGCAAGCTTTCGTCGATGAGAGAAGTCGTCCTGCCAAAGACGCACGGCTGTCCCTTGTCATGACTGCTTCGGGGTCAGAGGACCGATGTCAACAGGATCGCTGAAAGGAAGAATGTGAGTCGTTCAGGATCCATCAGCATTCGAAACGTTTGTCCTCGGCATCATGGTCCGAGAAGGAAAGTTCGAGGTCGTCCTCCTGAAACAACTCATGCAGCTCCTGGCACAGCGTGAAGAACATGGCGACAAAATTGAGGCAAATGCCAGAGGCTACCTGCCCAAATCGGTGAGACCTGGTTCGAGCCAGATTGGGGTATCATCGTGCGGGGTCGAATGTACTGGGTCCCACCCTGTGGAACTGCGTACACCCTGCAGCTCTCACACATTCCGCAATCAAGCCCTGAACAAAGCGTCGGTGGCCTGGCAAGTGCTGAAGCCAAGAACGTTTACACTCACAACTTGCAACAGAGGCCATGACTTGTCGGGGACGCTATGTGATGATCAACAAGGTTGGAATTGGTTGGGCGACACCCCGCGCCCTGTCAAGTATTGACTTCTGGTCACAAGTTCAAATTACCAAACTCTTGCGCGACCTCGGTATCCATCCATCTTTAATGGCAGAGAAGGGGTACGGGGTTCGTGCCTTTGCCCGAGCTAGTCGGTGCCAAATTTCTCCATCAACCGTTCGACGAGGATTGCAGAAACCCGAACCCTGGACAGGTCCTTTGAGTGCCTTTAGGGATCAATCAGTTTAGTCTTTGGCTTCAGGTTCTGGGTTCCTTTACAAGGCGAGTTTCTCAGACACGCGGGGTCATTTGGCTCTTCCTGCGGACTGCACAATCGTAGTCTGCTTGAGGTGGCGCGGCGAATTTTGTGCGCTGCTCTGCTCAAACCTCAAGGAGGTAGGATGAGGTAGGAGTGTTCCAGACCTCGTGCTGGAAACCTGCTCAGAATGTGGATCAAGCAGCCCGCATGCAAGTGATGACTTCTACGACTTACGATGATCGTGAGCTCGATTTGCGGACTTGGCGTTCTGGCATTTGGTTTTGGCAGCTCCTTGATCACATGTCACTTGTCACGCATTCGCAACTCGCGTGCCTCATGTCAAACTGACAGCCCAGCAGCAAGCGCAAACACAGGCAGCTAGTGTCTCGAGAGACTTGAGGCCTCAGGTTTGTGGGCTCCACTCAACTCCCACTTCTACATTTCTACATCATTTCCGTACTCTTGTTTCAAATCACTTTAGCGCGTGCCTGTCCCGACCTTGTCTTCGACAAGGCCAACGGCTTGTAGAACGCTTTGATACACACCGAAGGTGCAATTCACAATTCAAACGGATTTTAAACGAGGTCACTAGGTCACCTCCTGGCTGAATTGCACTCCTCAAGGAGCACAAACAGTGCGCATGATTTTCGCGAATTAGAAAAACCTATACCATCCCACACCTCGAGGTTTGCATTCAGCGGGCGTGTCAGTGGTCGGAGCCCTGCGAACAGGGGATGTACAGAGCCGGACTTCCCTAGCAACCTGAAGACGCACCTCCACCACGGTAGATGCCTCCTGTCCATTGACTTAGCGTGCCCTAGGTCCCACGATGCCAGGAGCTGGCACGTTGAACTTGGCCTTGGTTCCACACCACAGTTTTGATGTGCATCTGCCCTGCTGAGAGACATCAGCTTATCTAAGCCTCCTGCTGGACTCCTGCCGGTTCCAGGTCCAGCGGGATGCAGGTGGGCTCGTCGGGAAATGTGTCGCAAGTCGACTGGGAGCATCAATGGGCACGGCTGTCATAGGGGGTAGGTTAGGAACGGCAGTACTGTCCAAGCTGCAATGGTCGATAAAGTCGAACGCAAATCAACGTCTGGCACATCCATAGTTTTGTATCGCAAGATGCCAGGCATGGCGAGCTGCAGTTCCAGATCTTCTTTGACCTCATGAAGCAAAGGCACCGCGCAATAGCAGAAATACTTTCATACTTTTCCGATGTTCATTGCCCTCGCTCGACATGAGGCAAGATGCTTTATGATAGTGGTCAAGAACTTCTTGTGCACCTGGTATGAGCAAAGTACACGTACCAACGTGATCATTGAAAAATCATTGACTGCATAATGTGTGTGTCCGTATGCCGCATGCCCTGACCTCCTCTTGCAATACGGCTGGACAAGCTTGCAATCTGGCGCTGGATCATCTTCTTCTCCTCATCACAATCCCCTGGCTCAGCAGGCACGGTAATCATTTCGTAGTCGTCGGCCACCGGATCGTAGCCACCGTACTTGCAGGCAGCAGGCTCTCGACGATGAGACAAGTTGCCCTGCCGGTGACGCATGATTCTCAGTTGACACGGCTGCTCGGGGTCCGAGGACGTCCCAGGAACAATTTCAACACAAACGCTATGGGGAAGCATGTGTGTCGCTGAGAATATCCTAAAGAAAACAGCGACTCCCTTAGACATCAGCTGTCCCAAACCTATGTCCTCGGCATCATTGGGCCAAAATGAAAGTTCGAGGTCGTCTTTCTGAAACAAGTCATGCAGATCGCGGCACAGCGAGAAGAACATGGCAATAAACTTGAGGCAAATGCCGGAGGCTATTTGCCTGGAGCGGTGAAACCTGGTTTGAACCAGAACACCCGGAGCAGAGTATCACTGCGCCAAGCCAGGTATCCCCCCAGCCTCTCATGCATCTTCATGCGTGATGACAGTGCATTTGTGGGATCTTATGGGCGTCTCGCAGCGACAGAAGCCATTCTTTGGTCCATTAGCTATGGCAGCTATGGCATGGCTGTGTACACCCCGCGTGTAGAACCCATCCCACCCGCAATCAATCCCTGAGCGAAACCGGAGCCTACTACAAAACTTGCATCAGAGGCCAACGACTTGTCTTGTCGTGGCCAGCCATGATCAGCCATGTGCTGCCCTGTCCATAGGCAACTCCGGAACCGGTGGGGCGTATCGTATCGGGACACTTCCTGGGGAGCATGAAATCGTGTGGTGTAGGATCAATGCAGGGGTGTAGCCATCCAAAGCTTTTTGCACATTCCGCTTGGATCACCTGCTCAAAGATCAGACCGAATTAACCCACTTTGGAAAGCCTTGAAAGAACATCTTCAAGCTCGGCAGGCAGAGGTGCCTCAGCCTTAAAATCATTTCCGTTTAGGTCTTTGCATTTGATTCGGTAGCAATGCAGGAACAGACGACCGCACCAAGGAACCGTGGAAAGTTGCCTGAGCCGAGAAAACACGGCTTTCCGGAAATCGCTCCATTCACAAAGCTGCATGTCGCATTTGTTGCAGCCGGAGCTCCTCCTTCCATAAGTCAAGTCACCGACAATCGGTGCACCGATGCTGGCCATGTGAACCTGGTCATCGTGATAGCCGAAGCATTCCATAAGCAGATGGTTCTCTCAAAGATTCTGGAAGCATGCAGGCTAAAGCAAACAGCAACAGTAGAAACGTAACAGACACGCCGCACACCCTGCACGGCGCCATGCCACAGCTCCCTCAATTCTCTTCTGTGCGGTTGAAGGTACGCGTATTTGATGTGTTCGACCAGTTCGCGGGCGAACGGACAAGAGGGTCAGGACCCGGTCAGTTGCGGCATCCAGCCGATACCTTGCCAGCACCTCCAGAGCGAGGCCCACGAACTACAAGCAATCATGCAACAAAATGCAACAAAGCGATGTGCGGATTGAGACGTGTTCCTTGTCTACTCGGATTAGGACTGGATTTGAGACTGCTGTCTCAGCTGCTCTTCCAAAATGCCTTGAGACCAGCAAGCCACCTGGTACTCGGTCTTCGCCTCTCGGCCCAAGCTGGAGATTTCAGTCCGGAGTTGATCTCCTCGGAATCTTCAACCACTCTCTGACAAGGGCAGCTCTTCCGTGCAGACATAGAGTCGTACCACACCGGGTTTACGGCTTCAGGTTTGATGCATCTCCTCTTTTCTTCTGCTGGTCTGGAGGGTCTGCAGCTGTGTCGCGCACCCACCCCTTCTGGCTGCCTAGAGTAAAACGAGTGGTGAGGCGCGTTGAAGGCTTCCTGTTGCTCAGCGGGCATTGTACCACGTTACCTACCGCACTCAATCTGCATCCTTGCTGGCGCTACTCGGGAGAACTGTCTGTGTCTATGATGTCTGTGCCTGCTGTGTGGTAGAGCGGGAGACTGCCCGGCCGGCCGATCCACTAGCTTCGGAGAGCGGCAGTGCGACATGAGTAGTAACAACAACCAAAGAGTTGGCCAACAGTCCATCCGGTGATTTCCAGTCAGCTTTAGTATTGACGAGGTTGCTGACAACCTGACAAAGTCCACAACTTAAGAGAAGAAAGAGGAAAACAACCCCCTACAACCCCAAACCAAAGCGGACTTACAGTAGCTCACAGACCTCAGGCACCAGGTGGAGACCCAGCCCCTCCGCCGTAACTGGGCCTCTGCCGCTCGAATCGTCAGCTTCCCCGTTTCTATCTTAGATTGCTGACTGCCTGTGTCCCCCTTGCGGTTGGGGCTTGGCCTCTCTCCAGACCTCCTTCCATTTATGAAAGTGCCCATTCGGCTTGCCTCCTTCCTTCCCGGTTGGTCGGGGCTCAAAAACGGTGGAAGGCCCGCTCTCCCAGAAGCCAAGGCTCCCTTTTTGATGGTGTGCAAGGGGGCATCAATCCGGGCGCAGTAGCCAGCGGCTCCAAGAGGGCGGCCTTCAACCAGGCAGAGGTATTCCTGCAGCGGCTCAGTCACTATAACTACAAGTACTTCAAATCCTGACACTGAAGCGTGCTGTCTGTGCTGATCGCGAAGAGTTCGATGCGCATGTGCCCAGGAGTCCTTGTGCACTGTTCGACCTGCAAATTGAGCTTGTAACCAGTTGGCTGCTGCAGTGTCTTCCGATCCGAGAGCGACGGGAAGCACGCCTGCAGAACGGCCGTGCTTCTCGTGTTTGTCTTACTTGCCGCATCGAAGACGGCTTTCAGAAGGCAGCTACTGCAAGACTGGCATGCGCTCCAGCGGCCACTCTTTAGGAAGGCCTGACGTCGGATGGTCCAGACGGGACACGAGAGTCAGCTCGCATCCAAGTGATTCAGCCAAGCTTTCCGCCAGGTCCTCGGTCCTGGAGATGTTCCCAAGTCTACGAAGAAAAGACTTCCTACGGTAGCCGCTGGAAGTCGCTTGCAGAGGTGGTTGATGCTTATGTCTAGCTCCTATCTCGTTCCTTCTGACATCTTCTGACAGCCGAGTTCATGTGCCATGGTGTTTCTTCTTCAGCGCAGCACTGTCCTCTCGCCACTTGGCTTTGCGGTAGCCACGATGCCAGGACCAAAGCCAACCACAGCAACAGGATGGGCATCTGCTGGACCCAGCGCGCAGGCTGCATGCGGACCTAGGCGTGCTTTTGAACTTCACACATGCGAACATCCAGGGTCGGACGGGTGCACATCGGCACACTCGTCCTTTTGAAAACTGTTCCATCTTGGCCTGTAGGAAGCAAGTTTTTCGCATGGGATGCTTGTGTGGGCTCAGGCTCTCGCATTGCTCGGTCCACATGTCCCGAAGCTCTGCCAACATATCCTGGAATTGGCGGATTTGGGGCCGAATATCAAGGACAAGGTTCAGCAACACAAAAATGCATGCATGATGCACAATGCCACTGCTACCTTAAACTCATGGGAATGCTCCAGCCATTTGCGACCTGTTCGCACTGTCCGAGCCATGGTTTCGCATGGTTCTAAGAGTAAGCCTGAGCCCACGGGGCGTAGGCCCCGAAAGCCTGCTCAGGACGCAAATGGACTGCGGCTACAGATGTGAAAGTGCGACCCGACCCGCCGGCTTGTGTCATTTCGCCACCCCGACAAAGGATTTAGAGCATATTTTTCCATACGACGGAGCCTGAGGCTATCGAAAGGCGGCCTTGGCTTCTGCAGACCGCACGACTAACAGCCACCTGATTTTACGTTGCGCAGGAACCAGCTCATCTTCAGACCTGTGCAAAACAAACTAAACGTAAACCACGTGCTTTGGGACCAGTGTCGAGGGCCGCGTCTTCGCCCATGCCTTGATGTACAGCACCTGCCAGTGACCCAGCGATCATTCCTGTAGGCATCAGTCGCTGTGACCTCCGCTGCACTGAAGCCGAAAGGGTCTAGTACGCTTCAACCAAGAATGCGTGGTAACGCTAGCTCACGCTCACTTGGCGAGCCATTGACCCGGCAAGGCAGACATGTTATGCCAACCGTATGTGGCATTTTGCAATCTCCCCGGACGATCGTAGTTCTGGGGAATGCACCTGGTTGGACTGCTAAGTCTAAACGGAACCCGAAGAAGGGCGAGAATCAGTGCTGCTTAAGCGATGGGCCCATTGCATGCGTTCAAGCTTGAGCGATCAAACGCTTGATTGCAAACGTGCCGAATATGGTGGCTTAGGTGTTGCCGTTGATTGCCTTCCAACCTTGATCAGCAATCCTAATCAGTCCGTGTGGCACATCCGCCGCCCTGCCCTGAGGGATATCCTACTTCCGACGGAAGGAATTCGTGAAAGACCAGGCTCCACCCTAGCTATTCGGGGAAGAGCATCGATGCACCCTCGGTACACATTCCGTGGGAACATCACTGAAATGGAGAAGTATGTTAGTTTCTGCGAGACCCCCCGGTGTCACCCGTGCATGCAGCAACAAGTGCCCATTGCAAATGCTGCCTGCTACCAAGCTCGGTGACAGCTTGTGGAACTGAGCACAAAGTAAGCCATCAACAAATAGTGCCGGGATGCTTCATTTGGTGAAGCAGAGTCAATGCAGAGGTCCACGCTCCGGCGGAGTCACAGGCGCTCATCGCTGCCCCATAGCTTGCTAAAGTAGGTTGCAATGCCTCCTCCGGCATCCTTTGGTGGGGGTCATTCGCATGCAGGCACAGTCATATAACATTCCAGGTTCCGCACTTAGTATATGCCCCAAGATGTCCCAAGCGTCTGAGACAGCATCAGCAACACCAGCTGCCAATGCCCAGCTTTGTCAAGGGCACTCAAGGCACTGGTGTAGCAAATCCTCAGCCGTGAGCGATACATTTTTCACAGCCCTCATCAGCCCGCAGCAGATTTTCAGCAAGCTTTGTGGCTGTTCGTCCATGCCCAAAGTCGCTCAACGAACCTAGCGCGATGACTCGTTCTCCGAAACGGGAAATGAAGTCTGAAAAGGGTGCAAGCCGGAGCTCGTGTTTCTTCTGGTGCTCGAAGCAGGCATTTCATCCAGCAGTGTCAAGGCCATTCTCCACTCGTGGCCTTGCGCGCAAGCGCTGATGGCCTCTGGTGCAATGGCAAATGAATCCAAACACAACTGTGATGAATTACTGACCTGTGCAGTTACAGGCAGAAGTATGATTGGTCAGCAGCTACACATCAATCACAAGCGAGGCGGTCATCCAAGCTGTGCTGCAACTGCAGGCCACCACATCAGGATTCAACAGCCGCAGTTGGAATTACATGGTGCAGCTTGAGTGTCAGCACCGTAGCTCACGGCATCAGCATGCATTGTCCATGTTCCCAGCTTCCGGAAGAAGCCCAAGGCAAGTTGCCACTGACCGCCTGGAAACACGGCCACAGCAGGCAGACCGAGACAAATGCTTGCATGTCTGCCACGAGTCTGGACGTCCCGTGGGCGTGGCCTTTGTCACATGCACTGATTGCCGCGTTGCAGCATACTTTGTTTGGTCGCAAAGTTGCCTGAAGCATGCCTGGAATTGGCACGAGTTTCTGCGTTCGCTTTTCTCACAAAAAGCAAGCGAAGCTGCCAAATTGACCGAGGCTCCGTCCAGAAGGCGCAGGGCCTCTTCCCACATGGCCCCCTCACATGTACAGGCATTAATTGCGGCGCCACAGGCAAAAACGTCCTCAGATAAACGCCGCTCCACATAACAAGATCGAATCCTATCCTTCGCCAAGGCAGTGCAGCCTAGACTCAATTTGCAAGCTCTCAGCTTGCATTTGTGTGAACAAAGCAAAAGCCCGCTGCCATTCCCCACTGGCACTACAAGCACTGATCAGCGAGCTGTACAACACCGCGTTCGGCTGGAGCAAGAATTGGCCTTAGGTTCTTTGCGTTTGGATTGCTTGTGGTGGCTCCTCTGACCTGGGCAATGCAGGGCAAGTGGCGCATGCTGCTACAAATCGCCAAAGCTTGCTCCCAATATCCATGTGCACCGCAGGCATGCGCTGCCGAAGAGAACGAAATCACGTCAGGAAGTAGTTGTTGCTTCTGCATCCTGCCGATGCATGGTGTCTACAGTTCCTTACAGTAACGACTCACTAGTACCCATAAGCACATTGCCTCAAACGCTCATGCCATGCAGGGGGTACGCAGCACTTCTCCTGTCGAACACGGACAAGGAACTTTGCCAGGAATCGGCGGCACAGGCCGCGATTGTGGCAGTATAACTTATCCCATCAGGTGGTGCCTGCCCATCTCGGAGCTCTGTACTCTACATCGAGATGGGTGTCGCGCACGAGCGCACCCACAGCTGCGCACAGTGAACTTGCATATGGCCACCTGGCCTTTATGTCTTGCAGCAGGTTCAGCAAGGCCACCATGTGCTGCCAGCGGTTGCCTTGCAGTGCTATGGAACCCTCTACTGGATCCGACGCGACGGCTGATGAAGTTGTCGATCAGATGCAATATCGGCAAACTCGAAATCTATGTTAATGTCATGTCCTGGCACTGTTTTTGCAAACACCACTGCTTGACACCTTGGGCGGACAACCTTTGGGTAGTACAGCACAAGTGAACATCGACCCCCGGGTGGTGCAGCAATTTGATGGTAGCCCTCTGCTTCCCACATACCCGGTCCCGGTCTCTTCATTCAAAAACCAGCCCAAAGGTCCTGATCTTCAAACCCTCCGACTCTACAAATTCCCTGCTGTCATCTCGAGGACGTGGACAAGACCAACAGGAAATAGTCTCGGTTCAGAATTGCTGATACTCCCGGCTTCCAAGCTGCCCCGTTTGCAGGCATTGAGCGCAGATCCGCAGCTGATGCCGGAGGGAAGCATCTGTGGCGTGGATAGGGCAATGCGAGCCCAAAGCGTTAGGATTGATTGCCAGACCCAGTACTGCTTGAAGCCTAGTTATTGCGCAGGTGCAGTGCTAGTGCTGAGCATGTTATGGATTAGATTCTGGTGGCAACAATCCGCTCGAGTAATCGTTCCGATGCAACATGATTCGCAGATATGATTGCCTCGCGCTCGATCATCCCAAAGAGGAGGGCGACAGCTTCTTTCCAGCGTGTGCTCTTCTCACATGCACGGATGGCGGAAGAAAAGCCTCGAACCACGAAGCCAAACAGCAACTACATGATCAGCCGTCACTCCCGCACGATGCTGTTGCTCGAAAACAGCTGTGCAGCCAGTCGGCTGATAGAATCTGGCGAAACAGGCATGTGGGCCAGGACGTGCACTGCCAGCTGCCAACTGGAACTTCCAAGGCATGTGGTGATCAAAGAGTTGTAATTGACCACATCCTCAGAACCATGGGGTCAGTACCACATCGCAGATTTACTTCCTTCTTTGGACGGTAAGCCTGCGAAAAACCATGCTGCTGGGCCACAGGTGTCACGGGAGCCATCATCAGGCTTGCAACGTTGAGGGCGAGCTGCCAGCTGCGATTCGCTGCATAGTCCAGTAATGCCGCATGGTATATAGTCCTCAGTCACACCCAGCGCAAGCGCTTCAACGATTCTGAGCCATCCCGATAAGGAAGCCTTCAAAACGCTAAATTGCTCCGTCGCACCGCCGAGAAACCTCTCCGCCGCCAATCGGCGAGCTGGCAAACTGGCCAGGAGTGCAAGCACTTGCTGCCACAGACTGATTCTCTGCAAGGCAGAGAGCAGCAGGATTGCAGCTGTTCGCGAAATCGGCGGCCTTGGTCCCCGGATGCTTACAATTTCGGCAAAAGTGCAAAAACATGTGGGATCCGAGCCACTTCGTGCCAAGCGCATTCTGCCACAACAGCACCGCCTCTTGCCAGCGGCATCGCCGCACATTCGCCTGGATGGCCTGGAAGAGACAAGGTGCTTCTGCATTTCAGTCGCAAGAGCCAGGATCATGGAGAATCCAGCTACGGCCAGGGAAGTCTCAGTCTTTAAGGCGGGTCTCCTGCAGCGTGGGCACCCATACGACCAGGTCATTAGCACAGAATCGTCACAGAATGGTAAATAGTACGGCTTCTTTTAGCGCGGAGTGTTTCGGGACCGCCCAAGCCAGTCGAGAGGGAGGCTGAACGGCATCCAAGCTACAGCTGTGGAAGCCGAAGCTGTGGCCAACGAGGGGTGGAACTGAGAAGACATTCTTGAGAAATGGCTCGCTCATTTTGCATGCATGTGCACCATGCTCGAACTCATTGGCACAGCAAGCTGAATAACTTGCAGAGCTGGTGCTTCCGGACACAACTCAAACCGTCTGCATTTGCTTGAGGCTTAGTTTTACATTGGTGGAGGGTCTCGTCTCGGCACCATTCACATGGTTCTCATGCACCAGCACGACGTCTGACATGCGTCGTGCCATCACCGGGTCACCTTCAGCACTCCAGAAGTGAGAAATGCATCACCAGCCGATGAAGCCATCCCGGCACGCCTGTCGTCTCCGAACGCGGCTCTTTGGTCCGGCCCATCCTGGCCGACGAGCATCGTCTCGAAAGTGTGGCTGTCAAGTCGATGAGGGCAGGGAAATGCAGAATCCAAGTGTGAGGGCCAATGTACTTGAGCACACAGCCGACGGCTGCCGCGCCAGACGCACGTTTATCGATGTTCATCTCTCGGGGCGAGTGTCATGAGATGCCACAGTTTCCACCGCGGCTTCTCCTCTCTCTGCACGCAGATGCGCGATCCAGTTTCATCCAGTTGCATGGTGACATCACAGCCAAACAATGACAACGAACTTGGTGTTGAGGTTCACGACAGCTCCGGAATTCAGGATCTGAATCTCAATACAGAGCCGAGAGCAGGTGAAGGATGCAGGCTCATCTCGCAGCTGCTAACCGCTGAGCTTACCGTCCAAGTGTTGGCACGCAGTGTCTGGCTGTGCATTTGCAGAAGGATCTGCAGGGCGCCACCCCAGCCGAACCCCAAACTGCAAGCATCCAGCACTGTACCGTGGCTGATCTTGTCAGCTGCCAGCTTGCTGTGGTTGAGATGACTGAAAATCCTGGTCTGCGGAAAAGAGCAGGAGAGCAGGAATGAAAGGATGTGCGTGACAGGGGAACAAGCTGAGCGCGGGACATCACACTTGATAGCCACGATGCAGGGGATCTGGAGTGGCAAGCGGCGTTGTATGTCACAAGGTCCGGAAGTAGCTGATTCCGCAACACTTCCGAAAAGCATTCCAGGCCCTGTGTCCAACTAGGCTCACATGCACTGATGGATGAGTTGTAGGAGATGATATCCTTGCGGGTCCTGCGCCAACCACACTCAATCGGTGCTTTGAGTGCTGAAGTTTCTGAAATGTTGTTTTCAGGCTGCTGAGGTTTTTGTCTGGAACGTGAACGGGGCTTGCGATGATGCCACAACTTGGACTAAACCTCTCTGGATGCTTACTGCGGCAGCTGGCTAGGATGCACCGGAAGGGAGTCTAAACCACTTGAAGGGTGCATAACGGTATATGGTGTGAGCCGACGAGGCTAGAGGTCTCGCATGTCTATAGAAGCGGCCAGCGATGGCCAGACCAGCAAAGCAATGCAAACGCTTCTGGGCCCGAAAATGGTGCAATGCCAACATTCTCGAAAGTCAAGCTACGAGCATCCCCTGCTTTTGTGCCTGAACACCCCATCAAACAGGGTGCATCTCGTGAGACACGATTCAACTAAGTACTGCAGTATCCGAAAGCGTGTGCTGCACTTTAAGAAATCCGTCCGCAGCTGTGGCCAGCTGCGCAGAATCGCAAGAGCTTGGGGCCACTGCAAGCACTGCTCACATGAACTCAGTACCTGAACGCGGGCGCCCAAACGTGAACCGTTCTGGAACCACGGTAACGAGACTAAATGTGCACGCAGATTCTGCAAAGCCACTGTATTCAATGAGATTTGGCCTCGGTGATGCGGGGGAATGCGTGCTACAAAGCATGGAAGGGTCATGCGACTAACCCTTCCATAACATGCCAGGTGGCTAGGGAGAACTGCTTTTGGCAACAGCCCGGCAATGAGGTTTAACACCTCCTCCCAGTGCCGCTGGCAGGCACAAGCAGCCTGAGCGCGGGCTTTAAGCCAAAAAACTTTTCGGTTAATTCTGATGCTATCGAGATGCCCATTACGGCACAGCGTCCTGTGACGACAGGGCCAAGGTGCCGAGTTCATGCCAATGACATCCAGTGGCTCGTGTCGATGACTTTGTCCGGCTATAGACAGGGCCATCTGCCACGCAGCGTCGCTGGAGCAGGTGTTGAGAGCAGAATTGCAACTGAGCCGGTCCTGATTCTGATCATACATTAAGGGACGTCTGATAACAGACAAGCACGTGCGCAGAAGCATCTGCCCAGCTAAGCGACCAGTGTGGATTTTGCTTTTTGCAAGCCATGTCTCGGGTGCCGTACCCTCGGCCTTCATAGTCTCCAGAATCGCCACTGACGACGACCAGTCGCGGCCACAAGCATCAACTTGGGAATTGAAAGACACAGTGCTGGGCTCCAGGGCCTTGCTGGACAATACCTGCTGGCGGAGGCTGGCCGCGCAAGTTTGGGCAAACCCCGTCTCCTGGCCTCCAGCAAGGCGGAGGCATCACTCCAATTGGCTCTATCTGGCAGCGTGGAAATCGCCACGTTGAAGCCTTGACTCGGGTCTCTCCGTTGCGATGCGAAAGCTAGCTATCCGTGCAGGAATCGCTTGTCCTTGCTGCAAGCGCCGCGCGTGGCTTGAGAGACTTCTGCATCAGCAGCGCACGTTCCGAGGGTGTGTACCATTCTTCGGTCCGGTTTTTTAGACAATTCCAGTTGCTTCTGCTTCCAGACCAACATCTGAAACCTTCAGCACTGAGGCTGAAACTCCTGGCAGTCAACTCGGTGAGGCGAAGAGCCATGCATTCGAGCAGCCCATAGACCTGGGCCAAGGAGTGCTCCATCGGATAACGCTTTGCTTGTCCGGGCCTCTCTCCAACATCGCTTGGCCGCGCATGCGCTGGCTGCCGAGTGATAAGCAATCTGGTGGCAGCGGATCTGCCAGTCCATCATCCCATGCAGAATGTGCAACCTCGCTGTGGCCATTTCATCTCAAAAGTCACACATGTCGATGTCTCGCCAAATGTCCTCTCTGCATCTCCTGCCGTGGTGCGCATCGAGGATTTGCATCTTTCCGCCGCGCCTTGCTTTCGGCTTGCCTTCGCTCCTCTCCATGTCGTAGGCCGGCTGGAGCCGTTTGCCCCTTCTGATCGTCCTACATGTTACACCAGCTCGCATAGAGGAAGTTTGCAGTTGGTATTCTTTGATTACCCCTCTGTCGAACCGAGAGCTGACGAGAACGTACTGGTGCCTTGTGTCCACCGGGCTCCCATCCTACCGTCTGGCTGCACGAGACACGAGATTCACTACATTGCCTTGCTGAGCACAATGTACAGTACCGCTTCCTCCCTCGCACTGGCAGGTTCCACCGAGAGTCGTCGATGGTCTCTTTCTTCCCAGCCGCTTTAGCTGACCCGTTCGCTCTCAAAAGACCGCTCCAGTACGTGGAATGACAAACCCAACAAACTGTAAACCTCAGCAGTACATGCCTCGTAGCAGCTGAAACTCGCTGCAGATCCCTTTACAGCTATTCAGCGACTTCCCTATCCGTAGTGCAGGCCGGCTACGCACGCTTCCACAAGCTGGAGCAAGCGAAAGCATCCGTGGCGGTTCCCACTGTGCTTGCGTCCGGCTGCAAGGCCAGACTTTTCCTGTCAAGCAGCAGATGATGCTCGCACTTGAGGCTGCAAATGTTATAGGTTGAATACACTTAGTGTTCAACCATTGCAGCACCAGTCTTAATCCCACTTGTGTGCAGCAGGTGCTGAACAACGACTGGCACGCAAGGCTTCCGAGTACCAGGCTGGGCCATCAGAACTTGAAGCGCCGCTGGCCAGAGCGCGCATTTCCCACATGCAGATGCCAAAGCATTGTGACAAATCCTTGGGCGAACCGTTTGAACCATTGACATGGAATTCGAATGTGTGTGTGTGTGTGTGTGTCAACACCTGTACCACCCATGTCGTTACGTAACCAGGAAGTTCGTAACATGGCCCCTTAAACCCGCATACACTTTTGTAACGGCCATGAGAAGGTGCAGGCGATACACACCAGTGACATTTGCACGCATTCCACCGTCTTGTAACATCTTCCCATTCACTCACTCACTTTCTCACCCTTTCTTCCTTCTTTTCCTGCTTCCCTCCTCAATGAGCAATGCAAAGAGCCAAAGCATAGTAGCTAGATCTGAACAGAGCGACAGAACCACGGCCACAGAAATTCAATGCCCCAGGCATCCTGAGCCCGGCCACAGGACGCCAAAGGCAGCGGCTTGGATCTATGGATCAGGGTGCCTAACACTTCGAACCTCGAATGCAGCTGCCCAGCCCGACGAGCTGAAACGACGGTGTCCTTTGTAGCTCTCAAACGGCAAGCGGAGTCGGGGTCCACGATGTCAAAGACAATAAAACGTCAGGGCTGCACCGAATCTCGCAAACTCACTCACTCATCATGCACATGCTTCTAGCACACCGCCCTTCTCTCGTTCTTCTACGGGCATTACCGGTTACCTGTCGGTGGCAACCCTCCTGACCTTTACGCGCGGCGGCTTCGCGTCCAGCCGCAAACGGGGTTCTCTTGGCTCTCCTCTTCGATCTTCTGGTGCAACCCTCCCCGACCAATGCGTTGTGCCAGGAATCACACTCGGTGGTAAAGCACGGCTCCCAGTAGCCAGCAAAAGAGACCGCTGCCACTGAAGACCTGCAAGGGCAGAACCAAAGCGGTTTTTTGGACCAAAGCCGTTTGGGGGCTCGGCCTTGCTGCAGCGCGGCTGCAGCCGATGTCATGATGATGGAGTTGGAGCGAAGCCCACAGAGAAGCAAGGCATCGCTCAAAGCCAATGCATGGTGCCAGCCGTGCTTCACACTTGCGAGAGCAGCACCATAGCCTCGGAAGGCGACTTGTGCTAGGACCGGGCCACGGTCATGCAAGCTGCCGCATGGCAAACTTCCGAGGGACGAGCTGATGGCTGTGGCTTCGACCGATGCAGCACGAAAGTTCTTGAGCAAAGCCCATGCCGACGACCAGGCCGCCACTGAGGCGCATGCCGAAATAACAATGTTGCGGTGTATTACATTCGCCTGCACGAAGAAGTGTTGCGCAATTTGGTGGACGAGAAATGTTTGGTTCTGCCATCAGCTGCACCGGAAAGGCCTCAATTGTGTTGTGCAGCATGTTTTGCAAGCCAGAAATGGCAGCCCAAGCTCCTGCACAGAACTGCTCGGTGCACTCACGGCTTGCAAGGCCCGCGTTATTTAACGGCCTTGCATCTTGATGTGGTGCCGCAGCCATCGGGTTGCTTCGCGACCATCGGCCAGTGGCTCCCCACCGAGGGCTGCCGGCATGGCGAGTCGTTGAAGCGTTGGGAGCAACCGGGAGACGAAAAGTGCGCAGTTCCTGCCAATCTTCGCAGAGCCCATCCTCGCACTTTCCAGGTCTTGAAAAGTTAGGACGATGTCTGAAGCCACATAAACTTGACTGCCGAGTCTAAGGCTGAGGATAGCTAGCGCGCAAGCAGGATACATCCAGGATACCACACCGTGCCTGCGTCAATAAAACAGGCTTGCGGCCGGGCAAAGATAAGCTGATTCATTCAAGTCAAGGGTCACAGTCACAGGCGACATTTTTGACGGACATTAGCTTTCTGTTACTGTTACTTCTTCCTGTCTGCTTTCGGTTTCAGCCGTGGCTGCAGAGGTTGCGCACAAGCAGGCCTTTTCTTAGGAGCAGCATGTTCTGGCATGCGCAAGTGTTCGACACTATCTCCCAGGTCATTGTCGCAGACTGTCTGGGCCATGGCACTTTGGCTCTTGGAGCAAAAGCCCGTCACATCAGCTGGAAAATCTCCATCAAACACATTAACAGGTTCAACAACATGCTATTCACATCTATTGGCGAATATACTTGATATTGTAAAATAGCATCAGGATGTGCACTTCAGCTGCTGCTACATCATCATTGACGTCACAGAGCATGTGCACTACTTGGGCTGACTCTTCACTCGATGGATGACAACCGTTCACCGCACGACCCCGAGTCTTCGGTCCGCAATCGACAACTTTCTCCGTCTCCTTCTTAGCCAACAGCACATCCATGGCTTTGCGTGAATACCCTGGATGGGTCGGCTACATGTTGTCCCAGCTCTCTTGACTCGGGCTCATGCCCAGGTTCTTGAGTTGTCGAGGCCGCTTGCAGATTTGCGGCTCGACTTGACTTTCACGGCAGCCCCACGCACTTGGCAAATCGGGCAGCAGGTATGCAGGTGCAGACAGGCTTGTCACACGAACGAACTTAGTAATTTCAATGAGGGAATTATGCAGAAGCATGAAAAGAAGATATGCCAGCCTGTCTGCAGTGAAACAAGAGAGGCAGTTCGAAGCATGCCTACAAGCGCGACTACTGTGTCAAAGGCGCTGGGCCTTGCCCACAATGTGCACTTCAGGCGTGAACAAAGAGTAGCTGCAGGTTGCATCGGGTCGCACTTCATGTGCTGGTCAAATCAAAAAAAAGGTGTGATAGTCTTACTCTCAACGATTCGACTGGAAGTTTCCATTTAGGTGCAGATAGTCTGCAGCCCCACTCGCGCGGGTTCTACATCGCCGAGTCTTTAGCACCGGCGCTTGCCAAAAACTGGAAAGTGTCTGTAGCTACGCAGGTGCAACGCTTGCAAAGCAATCATTGAAGCATCTGCCTAACCTTTTGCTGGCATTTTGCAGAGCGCAAGCCCTCTTTGGGGGCTTGTCGCCTGGGCGAAGCGGCATGTCAATTTGAAAGACATCACAACTCGCTAAGGTCTCGACATGACGAAGCGCTCACCAAGTGGCACAGGTTTCACTGCGAGCTTCATGCTTGCGAAGGTTCGGCATCGTCACCTTCCCACTTCACAAACTTGTCGTCGTGCCAGAAGCCGACCTCTCATGTGGTCGCGCGAAGCTGTGTCCGGTTCCTCACCGTCTGAGGCTTTACAGGTTGCGAAAAGGAGTGTGCGCCCTATTCATTTTTTCCAGGAGTATACTGCTCAACCGATAGGTTGCTGAGCATCTTGTTCGTACATGTTTGTACTGGTGATGGGTCGCACAGTGCCACATGCTTTTCCTGCAAGCTCCATTTCATTTCGGTGCCTTCGATTGCTGCCTTCCATCTAAGGGTACACTCTTGCGCTGGTTTCCAATTTTCTTCTTGTGTTGGCCACGTGCCCGGCGTGGACAAGCAGTCGACTGCTGTGACTGCAAACACCCCACTCCGGTTTTTGAAGTTTGCACACCCTTTTACTTGCCTGTCTGTGCAGCACACGTGAAGCAACACTCTAGCATTCCGAGGTGGTTGCGCCAACAGCCCCATAGATGGGATGGGGGCAGCAACCATCAACAGTCAGCTTATTTCGGCAGTCAGAGACCCCGCCTTCTGCTTTCCAGTGGACCTGAATTTTTGGCGACAGAACTCCAATCCACTCTACTTGTGCCGATGAACTGGGCTAGGCTGCACGGCACAGCTCGTCACTGCACAGCGATGCAGACTGCTTGAATCACAACGTCTTCATGTCGCGCAAGCCTTGCGAAGGCACTAGCAACACTGAGGAAGGCGCGTGATGAAGGTCGCCTTTCCATGTCGCTTTCCGTTCTGCCATCCGCCCTCATAAACCTGAGGTGACAGGAAGCTATAGCAATCATAGAGACAAACTGCTGTAGGCTCTTAAGCAGAGATGCGTTTCCATTTGGCCACGTGAACTTGCCCGAGCCGTGCTTAGCATCATCCAAGTAGTCTCCTGTGCTACGGTGTGCAACTTGTGCGGAATCATAAACCTCTCGGCAAATGGCATTCTGTGTAGGGGCAGAACGCTGAAATTTGGATATTACACGTGGCTCTAAGTCAGTGTGTCCGGTGACAATCATGTTCACGAGGCTTCACAAGCTGCCGGTCCTTCGTAGATCATAGTGCCCTACCAGGGGGTGTCATAGATGAAAGAACATCGCTGGAAGTTCGACTTGGGCTAAGAATGCTTTCTCAACATGCTCTGTCGCCCGCCTTGTCTGTCCTCCAAACCTCCAGCACCAGAGCACTAGTATCCATCAAGGCGGGACTGTTTGCTGACTGGGGACTGTCGACAGTCTTCCGTGCTTCCCAGGCAAGCACTCGACAGGCAAATCATTTGACAGGCTTCGACTCAGACTCAATATTTTGCTGTATCGCTGCATGTCAAGAGGCCATCTTTCCCTTTCCGGAGAAACGTCCGTTCCTGTCTTCCCATCTCTCACGAGCTACATTCTATCGCACCAGAACGGCAAGACTCGACTTCTATCTGACAACATAAGATCCAGTGCGTGCCAAGTCTCACATACTGGCCTTCGTATGATCGTCCATCACTCCATGTGTGCTTGCCATCTCCATTCTGCTTGTCCTCGCGGTGGCCGAGAGCAAGAGAGCTTGCTGCGAACATGTGGCATGCCCGAGTCACAACAAATCTGCCATCTCGCTGGGTGCCCGACATCTTTCCACTGACCTTCGTACCTGCTGCAAATCGCCATCAAGATTGTTTATGTGAGGTTGCTGCGCGATGCACATGCACGCGCGAATTGCTTGTGGTGCCACAGGCTCTTAAAACAAATCGGACGCAACTCAGCACCAGGCGTCTCGGTGGGACTTTTGTATGCTCCTCGGAAGCATAAGGTCATAGGTCAGCGGTACTTTGAACAAGTGAATAAGCCGTTTCCTGACATTTTCCAACAAAGCTGGTCTCAGTGGTGCTGTTGGTGTGCGTGTCTGTATGAGGAACTAGATTTATGCAGATCCTGTGTATCCACATGTTTGCTCTCAAGGGTTTTGGTTCTGTGTGTGTGTGTGTGCGTATGTAAATATAAATATAAATATAAATATATATATATATATATATACATACGTGATGGTGATAGTAATGATGATGCTTATGTTTTGGTTGTTGCCTTTTTAGCCCTGCCCCGTGTCACTACTTTAGGTTTCGCATTGTTTCGCTAAAACAGAGCATCGCAGATCTGCAGGCAGATGCAGGCTAATGCCGGCACCTGACCAGGCAGGTACTTGTACGTGACGACTTTAACTAGCTCGAAGGAGTAGGCAGCTCGCATCGGCAGACATCAGTGCGCTAAGTTCAGTTCGCACCACCGAATCCTTGGCCCAAGCCATAGTGAGTGCCTTTGCTATGACTAGTGCCGCTGTTGCGTTAGGTCTCCGCCGTTGTGTTATCAGGGAAGCGGCGTGGTTGTTCAAGCTGATGCATGCCGCAACAGCAGCTGCTGATCTTTTGCGATGCAAAACACATTCCGCTTTCGGAATTTGATGGCGTGGGTGCCGTGCAACCGAGAAGCCATATCCGTCACGCTTGCCGTCCACGACTCCTCCTGCCAAGAGTCGTGATGAGTGAAGAGATATGAAGAAAGCCGGAATCTTGTAGCAATCCACGCGCAGAAAAGGTTCTGATGTGTATGATCATGTGGGCTATGCCTGTGTAGGTCGCATCATCTTTGAAGTTCAGTGTTGCCTTAGAGGTGCTCTGGCCATGGCCCGGCCGGTGCTCACGTAAGGCTTGCTGAGCAGGCGCAGCTACGCAGAAACATGAGGACATGTATTGCTGCCCAGGAACCTGTTCACTTGCTTTCGCCTGCAATCGGACAAGACACGACTGTTCATCTGAACTCTCGCTCTCGCTCTTTCTCTCTCTCCCAGGCATTCGACAATCTGAACTACGACCCTACGAGCCGAATCTTGATAGTCGCGCTCCAGACGTTCAAACCCAGCACGAAGCATCGGAGCTTGTGCAACTCGTGGCCATTTTCTATACATGCTCCAAAAAAAGCCACGGAAACAGGGGTCAACTGTGCGTTTGCGTCCCTTCAAGTTAGCACCCGAAAACAAGCCAGGATGGAAAGAGGTTTCACATGTGCAGCTCCATCAAGACTGTTCTTTTGACCGGAAAGTACTGGAAGTGTTGAAGTGTCGCGGCTTCTTGCCTGAGAATGCAAACATGGCAGGGAGGGGTTGTTGGCAAAAATCGCGAACTATGCGGGGCGTGGACATGCCACTGAGGTCGGTCAGAGGTGTGTTTTTGCGTGCCGTCCGGCATCGTTCCTGCATATCGCGGAATCCATGGTGCTGCGTGGTCCTGACTAGCTGCCGCTCTCAATGACCGGCCGAATTTTGAAGAATTTTCTGAGCAAGCGGCATTACTTTCGTAGCTAACCTCGCCATTTTCAAGATAAGCGGCTTAAGGAGTGGGATGGATCTACAGTGTATACATTGTGCGCGCAGTGGGTGCCCTATTCAGGAATGCGGATGTAGCCGCTTATCGCCCAGCATGCTCTCCTGTCCCTTTTCTCCCGGACCAGCTTGCAGAGTCGCACGGCAAGGGACATATGGGGTTCACACCCAAGCCTTGCTGGAGCTTCCACACAAACTAAACACAATTCAGCAGCCCACGACTGAGATGGCTAGCGTGGGGTTGCACTTTTCTGGCCACTGATCAGAAACAGGGGTTTCCGACATGCAAGCTGTCTTTGGAACTGCTTGTCGTGCAGGTGTTGGGACGAATTCAATTCATTTATAAACTCTGAGAGGTGCGGAGCCCCGCCGCTCGAGGAAGGGCCCAGAGGATCCTTGCAATCTACAGCCCGGGGCTCCAAACCTTCTCATGATAACAATAGCAACAGCTACATTTCTTGCCTCTTGCATTGCAGAATGATCGCGAAGCAAAGATATAGTAGTCGTATGTAGTCGTAATAGTAAGAGTATTTAATCGTACCAATACTCGTAGTCTCGTAGTAGTAATGACAACAAGAATGATGGTAATTTTGTCACCCACCTGGCACGCCTATGATAATGACAGGAATGTTAACCACAAGCTTGGGGCTGAGAGCCTTTTCTGAGGTTTAGCATTTGGGCTGGGGCTTCGAGCTCGGTGCTTTGGGTTTGCAGCGAGTTTAAGGCTTCAAGTTCGGGTGTGGTCTTGGGGTGCGAGTGTGGCAACACTGCGCTGTGGCCACTAAGCTGCGGAGACTACATACAAATGCGAGGGATCAACCAAAACTCTACCAACGTGGCAACCCATCCGTACCCACAGTGGGCGAGCTCGTGCTTGCCTCTGGCTATGCACAAGGAAAAACCTTTGCAAACATTGACTGGCCTTGTTGGGGTTTTCTTCTGCGCTCGGCGCACGCTTCCTCGGTACATGGCTGAAGCGGCTAAGTCGCCAGAGTAACCGTAAACACTCGCAAAGATCTGCCGTGCCATGGCATAGCATGGGGTGTAAGCCCCAAGCGTTTCCGCAACCTCCTCTGTTCCCGCCAGACCACTCCCTTCAAGTGGCTGAATGGAAACGTCGTTACCTGAGAACCATGATCTGCCATCACACCACGCCGACACGCTTGACTCAAGGCTCCACATAACTCTACATAATTACGACTTGCACCACGCATGGAATGAGAATGCCCGATCCTGCTTCGTCTTTGTCGCCACAGCAGGCAGCACATTTCGATTGGCCCACACCCATGATGCCTGGGCGTCGCATGCAGCAGCATTTTGAAGGTTGGCGGCCAGAACGAACACAAAGCTGAACGAACCTCTGAATGCCACGCAGCAGCGTACGGTGAGGGAGTTGCGCACAACTCTGGAATGATGCTTGAGCTGGACGTAGCATCATTAAAAAAACAGACCATGGGCAAACTTACGTGCAGTTGCACAATGGACTCTAGTCAGATGCCACTCTTCCCACGAAGATGCGGAAGTGAAGCGGTGAAGATAGAAATTGCATGTGGTTGTCGGGTTTCGTCGGTTTTGTAGATTTGGCAGACATTTGTTATCGTTTTGTTGTTTTTTGGCCGCCCCATTTCCCACGCCGCAGTGCGTCGACAAGCACCGTTCAGGAGATTCAGGAGGTTGGCTTCCAGCCTGATACAGAAAGTTCTGCATTTGGCACATCACGTGGATGCAGGGTTGGGTGTGTGGACCTCATCCCACCCGTCTTGTTCTAACATGTCCTAACCGCAAATTCCACATGCGGCGGGCGCGCCGATCTGTTTACCCGCCCGGAGCACTTGTCATATCTCCTGCGTTCGGCGATATTCGACTTCAAAAGCCAATTAAAGCTAGAAACAATGGAAAAACGCTGTTCGTTTACGATCTCGGGATCCAACCGTTGCCGCCTACATCGCATCCTTTCTTTTTTCGCGGACCTGTGCTGTGGAGAACTCTATCTCCCACTTCTCCGAGCTATACGGCCACAAAGGCGAGCCACTCGTGTCCACAGTTTCGTCGCCGGGAGCCAGCTCCAGCCTAGGTTGCCGATGCATCGGCACTGGTCGCAGGCGGCTCACTCCTCGACAGGAAAAGCTCGCAAGCGCGGCATGCGGCATGCCTGGCCTGTGGCGTGTTGCGCCTTTTCCTGGTGAGCCAAGCTGCAAGGCCGCACAGCGGTTGCAACCGAGGCTACGCAGGGCCGCCTACAATATGTGTTGGTTGCGCAGGAAACTTAAGCCTTGCACGGGCACCAACGGGCACCATGCAGGCTCGAACTCGTGGTCTCGTTGAGGCATGTCGCTGCCAATCGTTGCTGATTTTGCGTTTCGATTCGGAGTTGCCGACGACTCAGCTTCACAACCCCGCATGCGACCTCCTCTTGGTTTGACACGCACAGCACATGGCCTCTTTGCACCTGTGGCTGTGAGTTCGCCGTGGTCTTTGCCTTGTGAAAGGGGGTCGCATGCGTTGGATGCAAATGACGCCCATCGAGCCTGATGCGAGAACCGACTGCCGAGCTCAAGGACTTTGTGCTGAGACCCAAGTTATCAGGATAGTGGCTGCAGAGGGCCAGGTGGGTTTCAATGAATCGGCGACCGTGCATTGCGACGCAACCGAGATATAGGGACTCCGCCGGTGTACACACGCCGCCTCGGCAAAGGCACGCAGGCGCATTGGAGGCCCGCGCTCGTAGCACACGACCAAGCAAGGCCACCTCGAACCTCGGGTCCAAAAAGCTGCGAAGAGACATCGAGGGCTGCGGTCTAGATATAGGTTTGCCGATCCCGACGACAACCAGACGGCTGCGTCGGGCGTGACTAAGTTCGGGGCCAGGGTATGTATGGTCACGCGCTCCGCAGCCCCCCCCCCCTCCCCCCCCAAAGGTCAATGGTCCGGATATAGGGTGGGGCCCCCCCCCTCCCCTGTGGTGTGGGGTGTGGGGTTCCTCTTCCCCCTGTGGGGTGGTTGTGGGGTTTTGGGGTTTGGGGTTTAGCTTAAGCTATTGAATTTTGGGTTTACGGTTATAAGGTATAAAGCTTCGAGTCGACAAGGGCTTAGGGAGGATTTGCGGTGTATGCTCTGCTTTAGGCTTAGAGCCTGCAGTTTTTTTTGGTTTTTTTTCGGCGCACCTTTTTGCGACGGCAGAACGTGTCCGGTCGACCTAGAGTAGTTTGATGACCTACCGTTGCCTACCACTGAAGAGGGTGCACTCAAGGCACCACACTGCAGCTAGCGTGGGGGCAAGCGGCTTGCCGGGACCTCCTGGAGCCACCTGGCGTCAGCGAGGACCTCATGCAGGTCGGGCTCAGTGCCCTCGCTGAGCTCGGCAGCAGGAGGGAGTTCAAGCAGCGAGGCAGCGTACGCTCGCTGCGCGGCGACTGCAAGGAGGCCAGACCAGCGCGCTACCCAGGCGTTGATGGCGGTCGGGCGGAGGTGGGCAGGGACGGCTTCGGCTCGCTGGCGCGCCAGGAGTCGGAGCAACTGGGCAGCCTCAGCGCCGAACCTGCCTCCAACCTCGACACCAACTACAACGTCGGCACCGGGCGAGCTCGGGGTAGGTGTCCCGGCGTTTACGCCTGGCGGCAGCCTCGACTGCATAGCCCGGCTGCACATCGGCTCGCGGATGGGCTTCGCCTCGCCTTGTAAGCGGGGAGACGATGGTGGCGTCGAGTGCGAGCTGGGAGCCGTGCCAGAGAGGGAGGCCGTTGGCGACGACCTCGATGCGCCTTTCATCACCGACTGGCGCGTCGAGGTTGATGTGGGCGAGGCGCACATTCCTCGCGACCCGCGCCCCAGCCTCGCGGCAAACTCGGGCGACAGCGTGCTCGAGCGGGAGAGCTCGGCTAGCAAGCACGCCGGATGTGGCGCACGCGGACCGGTGGTCGCCAAGCGGGTCGAGCAGTCCATGGCAGCGGCAGTGGCGAGGCGCGAGTGGCAAGGGCAGGCGCAGGCGCCGGAGGAGCAGCACCCGGAACAGGGCACTGGGGAGGGTGAGATCATACCGCGTCGGCAAGGCGGTGATGCGACAGCAGCAATGCGCGAGATGCAGGTGCTTTCTCCGAAGGAGAGACAGCCTCTGAAGAGTCATGTCTTGTGCAGGTTCCGACATGCAGCTCGCCCACTCTTTCTCCTGGCTGCGCTTCCTCTCGAGGGATCCCTTCAGCCTTGTGGCTTTTAGAAAGCCATGGAAGCTACGCGTTGAGCCGTGTGAGGGCTCGCAGGAAAAGACCGCGCTGCGGAACGAGTGCTGTGCTGGTGCGCTTGGAAGCAGTGCTTTGTGGTTTCAGCTCTAGGAGCTGTCGTGCTACCAACATTGGTAGCGGAGCCTGCCCTGAGAAGGGTAAGGCTCGTGCGAGAAAGGAGAGCTGCGAAGATCCAGGGCATTGTGCTGCCCCCCTCCGTTTTTCCGAGAAGGCTGATGGAACGCGGCGGCCGTGATCAAGTTCCTTCCTGGGATGGTGAAGCTGCAGGTTGGAACACCTATGTGAGAAGGGTGAGGCTCTACTGGGAGCGCACGCCGTCGAAGAAGCGGAAGCTTGTCGGAGCTGAGTTGGCCAGCCGGCTGTCAGGACGCGCCTGGGATGTGAGTGGCGATCTTGATCACGCCCGGCTTCAGGGGCGTGAAGGTGCTACCTATCTTCTTGAGTACCTGGAGACTCGCCTGGGCCGCTCGGCAATTCCCGACCTGGGAACTCGCCTGGAGGACTTCCTTGTCCGTCTTAGGCGGCAGCCTGGCTCTCGGATGGTTCAATGGACGACGGATCCAGCGTGCGCTGGCTAGGGCCCGAGGATCTCCGAAGAAGACCACCACCGGGTCGCCAAGGAGGGCGGCACCAGCCACGTCGCCTCCGGCATCGAGCTCTGGCCTCCCCATCAAAAACAGGCGGAGCGACACCACTGGGGAGCCCGAGCCGCAAGCTGATGAAGAGGTGCACCCGATCAACCCGCTTGAGGACCCACCGGTCGCGAGCGAGCGCAGCCATCGTGGTGACCAAGGCTGGACTGCGGCTGAGTGGGAGGACTGGTGGAATGGGCAAGGCCAGCATGGTTGGAGCTCGCCCGGCCGGCGACACTTTGGTGGTTAGTGGCGTCGGGAGGACAGCGATGAGGACGATGAGCCGGAGCCCGAGTGGGAGCGCTTCCAGCTGGAGGAGGTCGATGCCTTGCCCCAGGAAGTCCTGGGATGGATCCTCCTTCGTCGTGCTCACCTTCCTTCGCATGCTCGGCTGTCCGTCCTCGCCGCCACCAACAACAAGCTGGACCTTGACCTCATCGAGAAGGCCCTTCGCGACCAGGAGGAGGACCTTCTTCAAGCAGAAGAACGCCGTGGGCCTCGTCGTACTTACTGGGTTGAGCAGGAAGGCTCGTGGGGTCTGCTTCTTGACGACCTCCCGGCTGACGACTCCCAAGGGAATGTGCATTGGGTCGGCGAGCGCTTGCCCGAGGAAGTGCATCCGGTCTTCTCGGCTGAGGAGGAACCGGAAACGTGGTGCAGTATGCATGGCGACGCTGAGGTGTACTGGAGCTACCTTGACGGAGACTGGTGGACCGAAGATCCGGAAGGTGTCTGGTGGAACTGGTCGGACGCCAAGCCGTGGTTTGAGGTGAATGAGGCCATGGCTGTGGACCCGGCGGTCGGCAAGGAGCTCCAGGAAGCCTTGACCCTCTACCAGGATAAGGTGCGATCGTTCAAAGAATCCCGGCAACTGGTGGCTGCTAGGAACACGGCCCGTGGCTTCTACCCGCTGAACCCCAAGGGCAAGGGCAAGAGCAAAGGAAAAGGCAAAGGGCCGTTCGGCGGAAAAGGAAAAGGGAAAGGAAAGAAAGGGCCAAACACCCCGGCTTCTTCGACTTCTTCCCCTTCGGCGGCCATGGCGGCAGATGGCGGGCAGAAGCCCGGAAGCTCCTCGTACACGGGGTGCTTCATATGTGGTGCTAAGGACCATGATTTTCGTCGGTGTCCGAAGCGCGGTTCCGGAAAAGGGGCCGGAGCTGCCCACCTGTTGAGCGACAGCCCGTGGAGCGAGGCGCCGACCTTCATGGTGATGCCCGGTGATGACGCCGCTGAGCCGGGATCCAGTGCTGAGGCCTTTGCTGTGCAGGGGAACACCCAGATCACCGAGCAGGCCGAGATGCCATTGTGCTATATGCACGTGATTGCCGGCAACCCCCAGGACGACTTCGCCTTCGGCAACTTCCAGATGGAGGCGGCTATGTCTGTGACCGGCCAGTTACACCCAGGGTTCGCTGTGATCGACAGCGGGGCCACGGAGACGGTTGGCAGCCTTGATGCCATCGAAGCTGTGGTGGCGATGCGCCGCCAACGCTATGGAATGGAGAGCGTCCGAGTGTACCCGGAAGCCCGCCGAAGCTTTCGCTTTGGCAACGCCCAGCAGGAGACCGCCACTTCCTATGTAGAGGTTCCTCAGACCCTGGGCGGCAATGCTATCTCCCTCGGTGTCTTTGCGCTTGACGTGCCCCGCATCCCGATCCTCTTGAGCATTCGGACTTTGAAGAAGCTAGGTGCTGAGATCAACTTCCAACGCAAGACCATAGTGTTCAAGGCCGTTGACCCTGGAGTTACCATAGGCCTCCAGGAGAGTGCGTCAGGTCACCTTTTGCTAGATCTGGCGCACGATTGGTTGCGCACACCCGGTGCCGGCCAAAGTTTCTCCGGAACCGTCTTGAGCCAGGTCTTGTCCGGATATAAGGAGGGCGCGGGACATGTGCAGCAACCTGAGCCTGGGGGCCCCGACAGCGAGAACTTCGGCGTCTTCACACAACAGCCTCCGGAACCCCAACTTCCTGAACAAGCACCCGGTCACGAACACCCTCCTTTGCAGAGTGCCTTGCTGTCTTCCAGTGGTGCAAGTGTGTGTGAGCATGCTTTAGCAGACAGACATGTTGCTTTCGAGAGTGTGCCTCCTGAAGTCCCGAGTCATGTGCCAATTTTCGATATGACTGCTGCCGACGAGACCTCTCGAGAGTCGATGGGGACACTGCTGTCCCAACAATCCCCCCGTCAACTTCCTCTTCGTGATCATGGCGTCGGCTCCTGGACACACTCCGGGCGAGAGCAGCGCCTCGGCACCGAAGGGTGCCCCAAAGACCAAGGCAAAGGCGAAGGAGAAGGTAAAGACCGAGTACGATGTGTCAAGAGCAGTTGGGCCGGATCCCCGCGATCCAAGGACAGCCGGGCCGCCGTGCAACGGGAACCACGTTCCGATGGCAGCCGGCCGCGGGAGCCTGTCGGAGTCGGGGGCCAATGCGCACGGCCGCTGGGAAGTGTGCAAGGAGTGCCGCCTGCGACTCCTTTATGTGCCGGCCTTTGGCGCTCACGCTCATTACCGCCAGGCTGGACCGTTGCCAGTGGACGCGAAGAAGGCAGTGGAGATCATGGAGGAGCGTGTTGCAGCCGGGAAGCCGGCGGCCAAGGAGACCTTGAATGCCAAGGCGGTGGCGCTCCAGGGGGCGGAGGATTCTCTTCTACGACGCCTCGAGACCGTCCGCTCTCAGAAGGCCCAGGCCCTTGGGAAGGCGAGCAGCGAGAAGGAGAAGGACGGCGGCTACCCGAAGGACGTTCGCGCCGGCGACCTCAACGACAAGCCGAAGGACCGCGGGGCCCGACCAAAGGTGAAGGCAGCAGCTCAGGCGGTAAGCTCCGACTCGGGAATGAGTGCCAAGGACGATCCACAGCGTGTGCCAAAGAAGAGTGTCAAGCGGAACAATCCCAAGGCTGCCGAGGAACAGGAAGCGCTGACCAATGCCGAGGCGGAGACGTGGACCAAGGTCAATCCCCCGAGCCCGGGGGCCTGATCATCGATGACGAGGGCTTCCTTGCGGCCGAGGGCAGCCTTCAGAACGACCAGGCCGCAACGATCCGCGAGTCCATGAAGGAGATCCTTGCGGGCTTTGATCATGATGTGGCTGATCTGCCAAAGCACCGGTCTGGGGTGCATGTGCTCGAGGTCGGAACTTCCGGAGCGAGTGGCCTTCGAAATGCTGTTGAAGATCGACACGGAACCTCAGCGAGGATGAGCCCCTTCGAGTACGACTTTGGACGGAAGGCCGGTGTGGAGCAAGCTTTGGAAGCAGCCAGGGCTCGTTCTCCGGCTTTGTTGTGGGTTTCAGTTCCGTGTGGAGCCCTTGAGCAGCCTGAGGACAGTGTACCGGAAGGGCCCGACGATTCCCAAAGGACTCACCTGCATCGCAGAAGGAGGTGCCGCAAAGTCTTCAAGACCGCCCTTAGGCTTGCTGAGGACCAGGTGCGCCGTGGTGCCCACATGGCATGGGAATGGCCTAAGGACAGTCTGGCTTGGAAGGAGCCCGAGATGAAGGGCTTCATGGCGAAGCTTGCGAAACGAGGGCACCTACATGTGGCCATCTTTCTTGACGAGGCAGCCGGGAAGAAATGGCAGATTGTGTCGACGAGCCCCGACCTTCGCAGATCAATTGTGTATGCGCAGGAGGGCTTGTCATCCAGGAGATCTGCGGCTGCTATGTCCCGGTCCTTGTCGGTTTCTTCGAGATATCCTCCCAAGTTGTGCCGGGCCGTTGCCGAGTTTGCCCTACAGGCCGATCACCTTGGTGGCGCAGCAGCAGAAGCCCAGGCCTTTGGACTGAGTGACGAACCGCTCCTTGAGTCAAAGCTGGACCCCGCTGACCGCAAGCGGGCAGAGGCACTGGTTCATCGACTTCATGTTCGTGCCGGGCATCCCTCTGGCAAAACTCTGGCAAAGGTGCTGCGTGCCCGGGGAGCCCACCACGAGGTCATCAAGATTGCCATGGAACATACATGCCCAGACTGCCAAGAGATGCGCCTCCCGGACCTTTCTCCTAGCGTCTCTCTCCAGCAAAGTGAGGTGCCATGGAAGGTGATCCAGATCGACAACGCCGAGATCAGGGTCGATGACACGGTGACCCACTTTATGCTGATCACCGACGAGGCCACCCACTTCACTGTCGTTGCTAAGCTCTTTGACCGGCACTACCAGGACGGCAGGAATGCGACTGCGGAGGAGGCCATCCTGGCAATTGAGCAGCACTGGACCCAGGCTTATGGATTTCCCGATCGGCTTCGATGTGATCCCGAGGGGTGCTTCCGCTCGAAGCTCTTAGAAGCCTGGGCGGCCGACATTGGCATTGAGGTGACGCCGTGCCCTGCGGAGGCACATCACCAGATTGGCCAGGTGGAGTCTTTGGTGAGGAAGATGAAACAGGATGCCACGACCCTTCTTGCTGGCCATCCTGTGGGCGCTCACCGTGCTCTTCTTCATTGCGCCGCGGCCCACAACACAGTGCACAGGGTGCAGGGCTTTAGCCCGGCCCAATGGGCTTTTGGGCGCGACTTTGGAGTTGATGGGCGTCTGTTTGAGAGCGAGCAAGGCCTCCCCCTGTTGCAGAACGCCGTGGAATCAGGACACAGCTTCCATGACCACATGGCTGTGCGAACGGCGGCGGAGGACATATACCGGAAATCCCAGGCATCCTATCAACTGGGGCGGCTCTTGAATATGAAGTCGCGCAGGAAGGTGCAGTTCATTCCGGGCGACCTGGTGTTTTATCGTCGTGTGCAGCCTCCAGCAGACACGCCCGCACATCCAGGCCTTGGGTTTGCAAAAGTTGGTCAGGGCAGATGGTTCGGGCCGGGACGTGTGTTGGCGACTGAGACTCGGAGCGACGCTCAAGGAATGGTCCGAAAGCCATCCCAGACTGTGTGGGTCATTTCAAATGGCCGTCTCAAGCGATGCAGCCCTGACCAGCTTCGGCATGCATCCGAAAGAGAAGCTGCGATTGCTGAGGCTACCGATGCTGCGACGCCACCGTGGACCTTTCATAGCTTGCTGCAGACCTTGGAAGGCACCGGCTTCGAGACCTTCGACGACTATGTGTTCCCGGAGGACATTGGGTCTCTGCCTCATGTGTCCAGGGGTCGCTCCAGAGCAAGGTCACGGGAGCCAGCCACCGCGAGAAATGAGGGCACAGAGAAGCAAGTACGAAGTGCCCAGAATCCAATCCCTCGCACTCCTGCCGGTTCCCGTGGTGTGTCAGTAGATGATAGACAGGGCGCAGAGAAGCGAGAACGAAGTGCCCAGAATCCAGTTCCTCGCACTCCTGGTGGTCCCCCGGCGGCCTTGCCGACAGTTGATCCTCAGCGGTATCTTGGTGACCCCACATACTTCTAAGGGCGGGGTGGTTATAAATGATTACAGTGCTTAGCATGGTTAAGTATCTTGTGCAACCATGGTTATTATCATGGCTAAGTTGTTGTTAGTATACTTATAAGTAGGCTATGTTGCAGCAGTGGAGATGGCTTGTTTAGTAAATGGACGGGGTCATTTAACAATCAGATGTTGTTGCTTGTAAGTGATTAGACAGGATAGACAAGATATGGATATTTTACTTAGCCAAGTTAGCATACTTAATGCTAACTGAGGTCGTGCCATTTAGCACAATTAAGTAAACAGGCCAAGTGTGCTTAGGTGCTGTTCTTTTTGGTATATGTATCGATGCTCGCGGGCAGTATATTTTCGCCTGCAGGGCAATAAAGCTTTAATTCCACAGGCAGCCATGCCAGCAAACACTATATTTTTTTTCATAAGATGCATGCATGCTCGCAGGCAGTATATACTTATATATAGTCGCCTGCAGGGCAAGAAGGGCAAGAAAACCATCATGTGACCATGTGTATATACCGACGAAGTTTCTCTGCTCGAGAACTCAGTGTACTTCTAGGTGGAACAAAGTGCAATGGCGCTGTCGCCTGAAGTTTACGGGGAAATCGCAGCCCTACTGCGGAAGACAGAGGGAGGCGAGTTCCTTGTGAAGTCGGTCGCCGACCTCTTCGTCGTTCTTCGCCGCTCTGGTTTGTTGACAGAGATGCGTATACCCCCACTTTCAGTGGGGGTTCACCCGCAGAACCGGGACGGGTTGATGTTGAATGCGGGCGACGTACACCAGCTCCTCGACAGCATCGCTCAGGTGGGCTTTGTGCCTGCCCGTGTGGATGCCATGCATCGAGATAGGCTCGGACGACCACCGCATCTACAACCAACGAATGGTTGATGGTGCCGGTGGCTCGCTTGGTACCATGGACAGCAAACTCCTCAAAGTACTCAGCCTGTCAGCATCTCATACTAACTTTGCCCTCAGACTGGTGGCATGTTCGGCTCGCCACGAGTCGACAGAGCTTTCTGTGAATGGGATGCTAAGCCTTCAGCAAGTCAGGGCTCGAGATGCAGCCCTGGCAGAACACGTGGAGCTTGGGCTTACTTGGCGAGTCATTTCCAAAGAAGTCGGCGAGGCTTTTCCCAGCATTGTCCAGCTCGTTCAAGCATCACAGAATGCGACATTGCAGAAGAGTGAGAGTGAACTCCAGCTTCTTCGCCGCATCTTCTCTTTGGCAAGCCGTGAAAGCTCCCCGGACTTCCAGAACATCAAGAAGGTGGCCCTGAGCTCGAAGCCACCGTGTGGCGATTGCTTTCCGGCTCTCTACAGTTTCGCCCTCCGCTTCTGCGGGGGGGCGGACGGCGGCTTTCTACGAGAAAGCGAGATCTTCGTCAGGAGCTCAGGCCAAACAAGAGCTTTGGGATTGCAGTTCTGGGAGGTGCTCTCCCAAGACTTCAAGAAAGGCCAGGAGCAGATCCCTCATTTCCGGCATGCATTGCTGAAGCTGGCTTTGTCAGGGGGTGGGATCACCGCAAGCACAGCTCGGAAGATGTTCGCCCGAGACTGCGAGAAGAAGGTTCTGGAGGGGAACCAAGTGTTGTGCGAACTTCGGGAGCTCATGGTCAAGAAGGGTGTTGACGTCTTCAGGGATGTCAGCTTCGTGAACATCTTGGGAGTGGTGGACATGAATGTCGTGAGGCTCTGCCTTGGGCTTCCTCGTGCTGAGCAGGAGAAAAGCTATAGGGCCGTCCAAGGCATCGCACACGATGCTTGCCTGCTCTTGGGATTGGAGAGTCCGTGGGCGGCATTTGCTGAAGCAAATGCCGATGGCAAGTCATCGGCCCAGGGAGCAGCTGAGAGGATGAGGGAGCTGAACCCGGATGGGTCACTCCGCAATGCGGAGGACTTGCTGACTGATGCAGGCTTCGTGGTCGATGCCTTTGTTCGTCGCAAAGCGGACAAGTTGGAGTGCCGGATCAAGCACATCAAGGGCTCCCAACTTCAACTGCAGGATCTGCAGAAGAAAGGCTTCATGAAGGTTGCCAGCGATCAGTTCCTTGCTGGTGGGTGGATCTTGTTCACCCCAAAGAAGGAAGCAGAGGTTCTCGAGGATTTGTCCATGCTGGGCTTCTCCCAATCTCTGGAGTATCAGGCTGCTCTCATGGTCGCAGACATCCAAAAAGAGTTGGACATATTGGCACAGAAGCATGATGTTGATGGGGTGCTCGGCAAGCTCAGCTTGCAAATGAAGCCTCACAAGGCTTTGACAGTCAAGCAAAAGTTCACCAAAGGCCAACTGGTGCTTGTGCCAGTGAGCTGGAAGATCATTCACAGGCTGAAATCCCAAGGCTCTGTGGCGAATGCCGTGGAAGTGCAGACCCCATGGAAGCTCGACGATCGCCAATTCTGGCTCTCGTCATGTGTGCAGCTGCCAAAGGGCGACGAGGATATGGGGTCGGGCAAGTGCTGCATCTCACCGTTTTTCCTCGTCAACATGACGGACGATGCAGGATCCACCAACATGGAGCTGAGCTGGTCTGGCACGAAGACTAGCAACATCCGGGTGCCACTACTCCGAAACAACATCCTCCTATCGCCAGGCGATCATTTGTCCCAGTTCATGCCGAAGAAGGCCACTCGGGATGATCTTGAGATGCCAGCTGCACCCAAGAGATTGAGAACCAAGCAGTAGGCGCACAGAGCAGATGCATCCGATCTCGGCATCATGCCCGAGCCACCTAAAGCTAAATCTATATGTTTATCATAGATGTAGATCGGTATATACTTAAATGTACATATGTATATTTAAAGATGCATGTAGATGTGAAGTATACATGAAAAAGTGCTCGGCTGCCTTGAGGTGTGGCTTTCGTTACATGTCTGCATTTTGCCCAGCAGACATGGATCCATGCGATTTCGATCTCAGGGAAGACTTCCCTGCACAGAGGTTTGAGTGGTGTGCAGCATGAAATGTGCCTTCAGTGCTTTGCAATCTTTGTACGTGTCGCTTGCAGGGCTTTCAGCTCGCAGGCAGCTCTGCATGCATGTGCATGCAGGAGATGTGAAGGCATGCTGTTGTGCCCAGCTCGCTCTCAAGTGTTTCTAGAAGTCTCGCATCCTTTCACCCGTCCCATTGTCGAGCTCAGCATGGACGAGAATCGCATGGACGAGATTCGCATCACACAGAAGTATGTGGTTCAGCTTGGCAAGTCTGCTCCCTTCGTCCCGACTCAGAAGCTCGTGCAAGACGTTCCTTTCATTTGCCTGCAGAAGTGGGACCGAACCAGTGTCAGATTGCTTTCCGGAAAAGCATTAGATCTGAGAAAGCAGAAGAAGGACAGTGCAGGATCCTTGGCATGCTCAGCATGGGACGAGCTCGTGCAACTACGACAAGAACGTGCCAACATGCTGCTGCAGGATGCCCTGAAGGAGGAGTCGGAAAATCCCAAGCCCAAGAAGGAGAAGCCTGTTCGAGCACAGTCCAAGCATGCCGTCATGCTCCCTTTGTCGATGGAGGTGGAATTCCATGGCAAGTCCATTACCATGCTGTTGGAGGGGTTGGGGTCGTCTTCAGTTTGGGTGGAATTCACGGAGGACAACATTAAGTTCCTGCGGGAAAAGTGCAGCTCCAGCGAGTCCACTCCCAAGAAGAAGAGAAAGGTTGCCAAGAAGGGTAAGAAGAACGATGACAACCAGGAAGCCGCTGATAATGATGACGAGGACGGCGAGGGCGAGGAAGAGGATGAGTGAGTTTTTGTGGTGCCCAGTTCGATGGCCGGCTTGATTGGGTATAAAAAATTGAACAGAAGCAAAGAGAGAGAGATGGAGAGAGAGAGAGAGAGAGAGACAGACAGAGATTATATACATATATATATATATAATGTATTATATGGAGACATAAACATATATGTATGAGAGAGAAAGAAAGAGAAAAAGAGAGGCAGACCGAGTCAGTGAGTCGATGCCTCAGGTGCCAAACTGTTTGCATGCTGTGTTCCATGGTGTGCAGCTCTTCATGTCGTTGCTGATTTGCAGTTGAAACACTCGATCGTGGACCGATTCAGGCTCTTTTCTGGGTCGATGCATGCATGCATGCATGCCGCATGCAAACTTCAAACATCCTTTGATGCATGTGGCATGCAAACATCAGGTCGTGGGCCACAATGCAATGCACATATCAGGTCATGGGCCACATGTGCAGGCTGGCATGCACTGCATGCACTTTTTGAAGGGTTGAGGGCCTTGTGGGCTTTCCGGTGCAGCCATGGCTTGCTTTGCCATGCGATGGTGTGGCATGCCTCAGGTCGGGGTTTTTGGAGACTTTGCATAAATGGATCGTATATCTGTCTTGCCTAGGACGACGAGCACAAGATGGTGCAGACCGCCGGCATGGAGTTTCACGACCTGCTGCCGGTACGAGGACCCCTCAGATAAGTTTACTTCGCCCGGATCGTTCCCAAACACTCTGGCCAGGACAGAAGAAGTTCCGGTGGCAGGTCGATGTCCCCGGTGGGGGTCGGCTTCGCTGGACCAAAGGGGGCTTCCACATCGACATCATGAGTGACCCTCCACAGCTGTCGGTGTGGTGGAACGATTCCGACAGTGAATCGGTTCCAGTGAAAGGCGAGACTTTGAGTGCTTCTTTTCGGATTTACATCAACATGCATCCCCGTCAGGATGGATGTTCTGGGACAACAAGGCCTCCAAGTACAGAGAGAGCATGATCGTGATAGAGGCTTCCTTTGTTCGGATCCTGTTGTGTCTTTTTGCACACATATTATATGAAGTCGCTTCGTGTAGGAGCTGACCGCCTCTGAAGGGAACTTGGAGGCGGGTTATACTTGACTTGAGTTTTGCTGCAACTATATAGGTGTGCTTGTTCCTTGGCAGGATGCGTCACCAGGACCCATGCAGGCAGCCGGGGTCTTTGCTCCGGAACTTTTGCTTGGCTCGTTCGGTTGCATGCTGGAGGGAAAAGCCACCGATGAGGTCCAGGATGTGTGCACCTCAGCTATACTTATAAGCCCATGTGATGTTGAATCCCAATTGTTTGCAGGCAGAAGGCGGGGAGCCGATCCATGTTCGGGCCCAAATTGCGATCGGCACCATGCTTTCATGGGTTATAGCTTCTAAAAGCGCCAAAAGGCCGAGATCCCCGAGGACGAGCAAGCTCCGGTGCAGGGCCCAAGCTTACCATTGAGATGTTGGTTGTCATTTCTTGTGAGCCCAGGACCACTTTGACCCCTGGGTCGGGCCCTTGGCATGCTTGCATGCATCATATATACTGCTGTAGATTTAAGATATGCCCGGAGGATCAGGAGGAGTATGCCGAGGCCGAGTTAGCACTGCTTTGCTTCCTGGATGCTGCCTCTTGCATGCACCACCCGATACATTGTTCAGGACATTGAGTCCAGTGGCGACTTGGAGGAGGCATTGACTGGTGCCTGCATGCATGATTTCAGCGACACTATATACAATATACCCTAAACATAAACCCTAAACCCTGAACCCTATTAGAGCCTAAACCCTTAAACCGTGTAGAATTGGAATGTCCTTTGGGCAGGATCCTCTTGTGGATGGCTTGCAAGAAGCCCAGGAGGCTGGATGGAGGTCATGCCCACATGCACACATCCCGTGCACTTGTGTTGCAGGAGACAGAAGAAGTCGCTGTGGAAGAGCCCGTGTTCGCCGGGTGCTTGTGTCTTAGGTTTTCGCTGGGTCGGTATAATGAACATCTTAGGTGCCAGTGCCTCCGAAGCCGAAGAAGCGAGCACAGACCTCAATTCCACTTCCAGCACATTTAATTGAATCCTTGTCCGGATGCCAAGGCCGTGGATGGAACCACTTTGGCCGTGTTCTTGAGTTGCATGGCTTCCTTCTTCAACGAATGCTCGCCGTGCTGAGGTCAAGGAGCCGGAGGGACCACCTCCGAGAAAGTGCCGAAGGTGGCCCGTGGGGACCCCATTGCATGCATGCAAATTGGATTGTTTGCTGCTTCTCCTCGCTGCTGCTGCTGAGGCGGGAGCATCGAGCAGCTCTTGGGAGGTCGGTCTGCTATTGCGGCCGAGTTGTTTCGGTGCTTCTGAGATGTGACAGGGGTTGCCGATGATGGCTTGGGAAGCCAACTGGCAGGCCATGCTCACTTGGGCTCACGAGGGCACATGTGCATGCACACATCTAATATGAAATATATGTGTGTGTGTGTCTACATCTACATTTACATACATACATACATACATATATATACATACACATATACATACATGCATACATGCATACATACATATTATACATACATAATAGATAGACATTCTAATATATGCACATATACTTTCTCGATAGTGAACATTCAACATGCAATCCTGCCTGCGAGCTGATAGCCCTGCAGGCGAAGTAGTATATAGTCACATATACAAGGCAGTCTGTGTGTGTAGATATACACATAAATAATAGGGTTTGGTGTTTGGGCTTAGGATTTAGGATTTGTCCTGGTTCCGGTCAGCTGAAAGGTGGCTGTGCCCAATGCTGGCGGGATCCAGCAGTGGGGCAAGGACAGGGCCCCAGCTACTTTGGTTTGAGGTTTTTTTCCGTTGGTCACCGACTTGGATGCACGAGGGCTCCGGATACAAGGGGCAGCAGATGGTCAAGGCCGGGGAGTTTGTGGTGCCAAGCTCGTCTCGCAGGGCCATTGGCTCGCGAGCAGAGGGAAGCAACCATGAAGCTTGCAGGTGAAGGCACCGTGGGCAGCCACAGGCGCCAAGGCCGCAGGGCACCAGCTCTCCGGGTTCGTGGACTCGGAGGGCAATTGGTGGCCGCCGGGGGCCGGCAGGTGGGGTCCAGTCGAGGTTAGTGCACAGCGAACCCGTATTGTTCATGTTGCAGGACCCGCAGCCGGACTCGGGCTGGGCAGCAGGTTCAAATGGCCCGAGCCGCTCCTGCTGCCATTGCCCTGGCATCGGACAGTGTTTCGGCAGTTCGCGAGCAGGCGGGCTTCTGAAATCAGCAGTGGGTTGTGGCTCCGAACATAAGTGTTTCCGTGCTGCAGACCCAGTTCCAGAGGGATCTGCTCGCCTTCGCGATGCAGCACAAGCCCCACTGAGGCAGGCTTTCATGGCTTTGCAAATGATGACATGTGCCCCACCGGAGCCACCACCCACCACATCCCTGGTGCCGACATGCAGCAACACTGTGTAAATGGGACAACCAGCACTTTTATCGATCTATATGGGTGTGGTGGCCGGGGTCACCGCGGGAATATCGATCTATAAAGGCGGGGTGGTGGGAATGGCCCGGCCAATATCGATCTATAATTCTGGCTTGGCCGGGGAAACCCACCGGATATCGATCTATAAAAATGTGGCCGCCGAGACCAAACCGGGAATATCGATCTATAAAAAACTGGGTTTCAAGGTTCCGGGCCCTTGTGCCCCCCAAACTCAGCAAGCCTGGCTGTACAATGGTCGGGTTGGGCTATCGGGCCGGGCCCCTGGAGTGGGTGATCCATGACTCAACAACATCACGGCTGCCTCGCTTGTGCCTGTGTTCGTCTCGAGCCTTCCCGTGTTTCCTTAGACCGGCTTCATTCCAGATTGCAGGTGCCTGGGACATGGATGCCGTCTCCAAGTTTTGCATCCTTATATGCTTGGTTCTCAGACACCAAAACTTGGGCACCACGGGCATTGATGAAGCCTGCATGCTCTCGCAGGTCCTGGCCCTGTGGCTTCTTCCGCGATCTTCCTACTGAGCTCTGCCGGGCTGGAGCCTGGACCGAGACTGTGCTGTGGGCTTCTATGTAGACCTGCAATGTAGGTGGCCTGATACTTTAGGGACCTTCAGGCCTCGGCTTGTGGCTGCTGCCAGGAACATGTCATCCTGGCTCTAGCTTCAATATATTTAGTATACATATGCACATACACACATACACTCAAAACCTAAATAAATGGGCACGGTACATGTTCCCTGCTTGTGGCTGCAGCCGAGGCTATGGAAGCACTGGCATTTAAACTAGACACATATACATGTGCCAGCCCGTGTCTTG
>CAJNDT010001101.1:893777-1089709 GCA_905221615.1 Symbiodinium sp. CCMP2592 | reverse complement strand
AGACGGTTGCAACGGATGGCAAACTCAGCGCTGTATTGTCTTGGACGCATGCCAGAAACTCAAGGGACGGGAAGTTAGGCGATGGCGATCCAGGACTCTAAGCTTGCCTGCCACCCTCACGCAAAAATATGATATATGTATATATATATATATATATATATATATATATGTATATATCCCGAAATAGACCGCAGCTGGGATGATAGGAGCACTAGGAGCCCGAATGGTTGCTCGAGGTCCAGGTTTCAGACTCGTTGATGGTTTTCTTCAGGCTGCTGCGCTTCTGCAGTTTGATTGATTTCCTGTGAGGTACTGGAGAAAGATTCGACCATAGAGGTTTTCCGGTTTCTCCGCTGAAATGCAAGGAAGGAGGAGACCACCGTCTGCATCCGTCGGAATCCTTTCACCAGAGGCGGCATGCGGCATTGTAGCCCAGCAGCAGTTGGGAACCCCAAAACCCAAAACCGTGGTTACTTCCAAAGAGAGAGAGAGAGAGAGAGAGAGAGAGAGAGAGAGAGAGAGAGAGAGAGAGAGAGAGAGAGAGAGAGATCGGATGGGGGACGGAAGAAAGGGCGGAGCTAGGGAGAGATGAAAAGGGAGAGAAGAGAGCAGAGGGAGCGAGGGGAGACGGCGAGAGAGAAGAAGAAGGAGAGAGGAGGAGAAGATTTGCAATGAGGAACAGTGGAGTGAAGAGAGAGAGAGAGCGAGCGGAGGAGGGTGGGGAGGAAGAGAAGAGAGAGGACCGACGAGCGGCAGCGCGAAGGAGAGCGCAGAAAGAAGAGGAGCAGAGGAGGGCGACAGAGACAGAGACAGAGACAGAGACAGAGACAGAGACAGAGACAGAGACAGAGACAGAGACAGAGACAGAGACAGAGTGAGAGTGAGAGTGAGAGTGAGAGTGTGTGTACATGAGTGAGTGCGGGACGGAGGGAGGGAGGGAGGGAGGGAGGGAGAGAGAGAAAGACACAGACAGAGAGAGGGAGGAGAGGGAGAGGGAGAGGGGATGCTTGCTGACTGAGACGCCATGAAGTCCCACTCTCAAGTACCCTGAAGACCGAACACGCTGCAAACTACGATGCGAACAGACTCGTGAAACCCGCTGAAGCCCCAGAGACCGAACACACATTGTGAACCACGATCTAAAGAAGTATTCGACCCACAGAAACACTGCACATAACGATGCACGCCCAATGTTTGTTAGCTAACCGTTGTCTGTAGGGAACAGGAGTAAGGCCGACGACGACAGCGACAACAACAACAACAGCAACAACGACAACAGCAACACAACAGTATCAGTAACAGCAACAGCTAAAAGAACAGCAACACTAATAGCCACCACAACAACCACCACAAAAGCAACGACAACAACAACAACGGCAAAGGCGGCCATGGCAACGGCACCAGCAACCGCCACGGCAACGGCAACGACATCAGCAATCACCATGGCAACGTCCCAGGGACCGCAACAACAGCAAAATCAGCAGCAACAACAACAGCATCATCATCATCGTCATCATGATCATTATCAACGTCATCAACAACATCAACAACAACAGCAACAACAACAGCAGCAGCACATGTCAATTCTTGTCCAAGGCTATGGCTTCAGGGACCCGGGTGACCTGGCGATTTCAAGCGACTTTGGGGCCTTCAGGGTTTCAGGGTGTTCAGGAGTGAGGTTTGAGGGTTTTCGGCCAGGGTGTAGGGCTTAGAGCCTTAGGGGTTTAGGGTTTAGGGGGTTAGGGTTTTGAGGGTTTTCGGCCAGGGTGTAGGGCTTAGAGCCTTTAGGGGTTTAGGGTTTAGGGGGTTCGGGTTTGGGGTTGTGCTATACAGGCTCTTCAGAGGTTGCCAATACAGCCTTCAAGCGCAACAGGGGTCACCAGTCTTCTACGGCGCTTGTGGTTGTAGGTGACTAGAATTTAGTGTACAAATCGAATAATTCCCGATACTATTCCCAGCCTGAAAAAGGAGTGAACAAGGATTCTATTCGGGATGAATTTTTAAAGTCCTCCAAAGCAAGGGATGTGTCTGCAGGTCCAGATTCCTTGTTCCAATCGCCGATTGCCTTCCGGCCCATTGCGACCTTCATGTTTACGTGATACTCTTGTGAGGGATTGCAGAAACGCAACACGCGAAGATACTTGGTCATATTATATGGACCTTCATGTTTACGTGATACTCTTCTGAGGGATTGCAGAAACGCAACACGCGAAGATTATTGGTCATATTATATGCCGTGGACCCTGCTTGTATAAACTCGATTTGGCTTAAGCACATTTTTTTAGTCATGGGTCTACGAACCCCGAACGCCGAGCGCATTCTTTGGTAGGATCGGTAGGGTCGTACCAGTTAGGGCCTCGGGCTTACAAACAGTTTAGGGTTTCGGGTAGTGAGGTCTGGAGAATGGCAACCACCAGAAGCGGATGGTGGCGAAGAAGCAGTAGCACGGCCGGATTTTCTCACATCGGGCGTGATAGGTCTCGAGGGGTTTGAAGGACACGGACTTCAGCGTTCTGGGTCTTCAGGAGTGTAGGGAAGCAGGGATTTCAGGTTGTGGGTTTTTAGGATGTTTTAGGTGTAGACTTTCGAAGGTGGGGTTTCAAGGGGTTTAGGGCTGGAGGCTTGACTTCCATGGCCTCCTGTTATAGATGGGTCACAGCTCTAAGAAATCAAAGACGAAGATTGTATATAACATCATATAATATAGGACGCCTAGTTTTAGTATCGGGGCCTGAAATTTGAGACAACTGATCCACATGGTTCCTTACAGTGTCTTGCGGCGGTTACTATTATATACTATAATTATGCTATTATAGAGCCCGCATAGTGCTCCTTTAGCAAAGGCCCTCGGCCGCTGTATTGCTGACCCTCAGACCCGGCTGTCACGATTTTAGACATTAAAATTCGGGCGTTTGGCTAGTCATGGTAGGCTCCCCCTAAAGGCCCTAAAAAGAAGTCTCGATGTAAGGGCGATGGGTGTCAGGGTTCACAGAGTTTAGGGTGGGTTTAGGGCGGGTGGGGTGGTGGGGGGTGATTGGGCTTTGTTAGGTTCGGGGCTGAGGGTGCGGGGTTCCCTTTCTTGTGCGTCCAAGAATCTGGTTCACTGTTATCCACCGGTCAGGCGTTCTTCAGCATCCCTAGTTTCTAGAATTACAACGTTGGTGATGCGTGCATTGTCTTTGTAAGCTACACACAAGTACAACACAGGCCAAGCCGGGGGCTCTATTCTGATCGTTTCAGCTCCCATGAAGACTGAACACCTGAATCCAGGAAGTGGGTAACCGAAGCAGACGTCGATCCAATGCACCTCTACAGCGTTCGTTTGCGCAGAAGGGGCTTGAGGATGTAAAGATGTTCGATTCCGGGTCTGGCATTTCGGTCTTCCTGTGATCGATTGACGAGCTGATCTGGGACCAACTCTGGGACCAACATGTTGAGCATTTCGGAGTGAGTCTTTCAGCTTCCCAAAATTGAGTGGGTCTTCACATGGTCATTCTAAATCTGGACATTTCGCCACGGTAGACTTGGTAGGCCCCTGACAGGCATCAGGGCAGAAAGTATCTGGATGTAGACAACGACAAGCTTGGATTATCATGCATGCGCACTGTTATGAAGCTAACCGCTGTGATTACTGCAGAGGGGCGAGGATTCTTCAAAACGATGGTTCAAGAGTTCTTTGTTATGATGAGCTGTGAGAAAACTCTTTATCTTTCTTTCTTTCTTTCTTTCTCTCTCTCTCTCTCTCTCTCTCTCTCTCTCTCTCTCTATGCATATATACACTGTCAGCAATGCTTCGAATGTCCTGTAGACATACGTCGGAGCAAACGACAAAGCCAAGCTCTCGGATGTTGAGGCTCCACAATATCATGTCATCTTTGTTTCGTTACATCTGAGTCCGCATGGTTTCACGTCGAGGCTGGCGGGCTAATGTCTGAACCTTAAGGTGTGGACCGCAGGTGGCAGGTGCCCATGGTGTCTAACTTTCCGCTTCCTGTCACCCCTCCCCACGAGATCACGCCATGCCCTTCAGCGACGCTTAAGGACCACTGTGGACATCTACGCGAAGCAAACGGCGGCGCATGGACTGAACGAGAGACAGAGAACCCCCGTAGTCCTTCTTGATTCTGTGCCAAACCGATTTCTGCTGTGCATTTTTATATTATAACCCATCCCGTTTTGCCCTCGACTTGAAAAAGCAAAGAGCGCATCTGTATTATCCAGGTTCTGTTGATGTTGTTGCTTCGTTGACAAAAGCTTTGGTGTCCGCTCCATGTTCTGCCCATTTGGGAGTTTCCGAGAATTAATTAGGGGTACCTTATTTTGGGGTCCTTCTGGTAAGGATTCTATTATTTAGAGTACTATATTAAGGTCCCCTATTCTCGAGAACTCCCACTTGTGTGCAGACTGTTTTCTCCGAATTGAACTCGACAGATCCCGAGAGCAGTGACGGTCGGTATCCTCCCATTACCGTGCAGTGTAAGAGTAGAGCGCGGTAGTGGTCGCAACATTCGTCCTTGCATCAGCAGCAGTAGCAGCAGCAGAACGTTATAGACTTGCGTTCTCGTCATCAACTGCATCTTGTCTTTAAACTTGAATCCCTTCAATTTACCATAAGCAAGAATCCCTAACTTAGGCCCTAAACCCTAAACCCTACATAGCTTACTGGAAGGAGTGGAGGGCAAGGGAGCACAGGGGGTAATTTTTCTTTGGTAGTCGAAACCTCGTTTCAAAACAGCCCAGCAAGCCATGCAGAAGCCTGGAGAATCACGAATGATACTCCTTTGGGTTCGTTGTGACTTTGTATTGTTCTTATTTCAATAGAATACCCCCCCCAATTTCGTCCGCAGGGTTCCTCATCATGGTTTGTATACTATAACATACTCCCAAGGCCTAGTCTGACGATTTAGGCCCCCTGTAGTACTTCAAAGAGGACTATGGTTCTGACAGCTGCAAGTAGGACGTGTAGTCAGCTGCCGCAACTAGTTTCCCGCAAATAGTTAGTTCCCAATGCTGGTCGCCCCAAACTTCATTCAAAAATTCAGGCCCCTGTAGTTGGCTTACTAAGTTTACTGACGTCTAGCTTTGCTAAGCCCAGTCACATATCAAAGATATCCAATCATGTTGGTAACCGATGTTGAGGCATTGTTTCGGGGTTTCAGAGTTTAGGGTTTAGGGTTGTTCTGAGTCGCAGTTCGATGAATGACGGTTTTGCGGACATTCAGATGATTTGCCACATACATGCAGTTCTCGAAAACAGTGTGGGGAATCACCCTTAAACAAAAAGCCCGTGAGACTTGTTTCAAGCTGTGGTTTTGCAGGGATCATTACAATTGGGGCTCACTCCTGCTCATAGCTTGTACAACATAGGTAGGAGAGCTCGTTAGTTGTTTTTCTCTTCAGATTTCCTGGCATTGCTTCTGGGCACGACGTTGGCTCTGCCTCCCAGCTTCTAGAGTGTGCGTGTGTGTGTGTGTGTGTGTGTGTGTCTGTGTGTGTGTGTGTGTGCGTCTGGGTGTGTCTGTCTGTGTGTGTGTGTGTGTGTGTGTGTGTCTGTGTGTGTGTGTGTGTGTGTGTGTGGGGGGGGAGCGGGGGCGAGGGGGGGGGGGCGGGGGGGGGGGAGGGGGGGGGGGTTCGAAAGGCTCTTGTCAAACAGAGGACTTGAGGGCATGCCATGCCTCCATATCAGAATGACCTCACAGGATATGTTTAGGACAAGTATGTTGATCAGCTGCCATCTAAAGTTTCCTTCGGGTACATGTTCTGAGCCTATTTCCTGGTACTCCAAATAGCCCAAGGTGGGTACCGTTTGATTTTAGCCTTAATGCCTTAGGTGCTGATTGTCAAGCCTAGACCCTACATGGGGAGAAACAACCTGCGTGCGTGGTGATGTGCCTCAAGATCTGAGGTGGCCCACTACTTTGCCCGAAAGTTCCAGATCGATGTCTACAAAACGACCGGCCAGAAGATCAAGTTGGACTTTGTTTCGCGGTTGATGTAGAATGTAAACCCTGGGTTATACATTAACCCGTCCTTCAATCCCGGGTATTAGGATCCGTTGCATATACTCCTTACGCGTGTGATCAAAATGCGCTCGTCACCCGAAACGGATATATGGTTCGTCGTTGTAATCGTTGACGGTGGAAGGGTCGTCGAGAAATCACAGTGTCACAAGGACAATATAGGCAGGCCTCTTGACGTCCGAAAAACAGCGCTGAACCCACCCACTTAGGGTTTCAGCGTGTTTTGGGGGGCAAGAAGCAAGTATGCACTCTTCAGTAGTTAAGCCTTGAACTGCAGACCGAACAAGGCCTGCTTCCGGCAGAGTTCATCAAGCCCAGCTCACGGCTTGGGATCGGCTTCTCTAAACTATGCGGGGTTGACGGCTGCAGGGGTGGCTTCAAGGCTTAAGGTCTATGTGGCATAGACCTTTAGGGTCTATGTGAGTATACGCTCGGGGTAGTACTAGCATCGGTATTAGCAGTGTTAGTACCAGAATGTTAGTACCAGAAGGGAATGAATAGTAAGACTTGTATAGTTATCAGTAGTAACTAAAACTAGTAGTGCTAGTATTTGCAGCAAAAAGTTTATCCATTTCATCCATTTCAACCATTTCGAAATGGTTGAAATGGTTGAAATGGTTAAAAAATCCTGGCCCTCGGACAAAGGCAAAAGGATTTGAAATGGTTGAAATGGTTGAAACGGTTGAAATAGATGAAATGGTTAAAAAGTTCATCCATTTCATCCATTTCAAACATTTCAAAACGGTTGAAATGGTTGAAATGGATAAAAACTTTAACCATTTCAACCGTTTCAACCATTTCAACCATTTCAACCATTTTTAATGTGTTGGGCTTCTGCGGGAGTTCAGGGCCAAGAATTTCATCCATTTCAACAATTTCGAAATGGTTGAAATGGTTGAAATGGTTAAAAAATCCTGGCCCTCGGACAAAGGCAAAAGGATTTGAAATGGTTGAAATGGTTGAAACGGTTGAAATAGATGAAATGGTTAAAAAGTTCATCCATTTCATCCATTTCAACCATTTCAAAACGGTTGGAATGGTTGAAATGGATAAAAACTTTAACCATTTCAACCGTTTCAACCATTTCAACCATTTTTAATGTTTTGGGCAACTGCGGGAGTTCAGGGCCAAGAATTTCATCCATTTCATCCATTTCAACCATTTCGAAATGGTTGAAATGGTTGAAATGGTTAAAAAATCCTGGCCCTCGGACAAAGGCAAAAGGAATTGAAATGGTTGAAATGGTTGAAACGGTTGAAATAGATGAAATGGTTAAAAAGTTCATCCATTTCATCCATTTCAACCATTTCGAAATGGTTGAAATGGTTGAAATGGATAAAATCTTGAACCATTTCAACCGTTTCAACCATTTCAACCATTTTTAATGTTTTGGGCTTCTGCGGGAGTTCAGGGCCAAGAATTTCATCCATTTCATCCATTTCAACCATTTCGAAATGGTTGAAATGGTTGAAATGGTTAAAATATCCTGGCCCTCGGACAAAGGCAAAAGGATTTGAAATGGTTGAAATGGTTGAAACGGTTGAAATAGATGAAATGGTTAAAAAGTTCATCCATTTCATCCATTTCAACCATTTCGAAACGGTTGAAATGGTTAAAAACTTTTACCATTTCAACCGTTTCAACCATTTCAACCATTTCAACCATTTTTAATGTTTTTTGGGGCTTCTGCGGGAGTTCAGGGCCAAGAATTTCATCCATTTCATCCATTTCAACCATTTCGAAATGGTTGAAATGGTTGAAATGGTTAAAAAAATCCTGGCCCTCGGACAAAGGCAAAAGGATTTGAAATGGTTGAAATGGTTGAAACGGTTGAAATAGATGAAATGGTTAAAAAGTTCATCCATTTCATCCATTTCAACCATTTCGAAATGGTTGAAACGGTTGAAAAAGATGAAATGGTTAAAAAGTTCATCCATTTCAACCATTTCGAAATGGTTGCAATGGATAAAGACTTTAACCATTCCAACCGTTTCAACCATTTCAACCATATCCACCATTTTTAATGTTTTGGGCTTCTGCGGGAGTTCAGGGCCAAGAATTTCATCCATTTCATCCATTTCAACCAGGTTGAAATGGTTGAAATGGTTAAAAAATCCTGGCCCTCGGACAAAGGCAAAAGGATTTGAAAATGGTTGAACATGGTTGAAACGGTTTGAAATAGATGAATGGTTAAAAAGTTGCATCCATTTTTCATACATTCAAAAAACCATTCGAACTGGTGAAATGGTTGAAATGGTTAAAAAATCCTGGCCCTCGGACAAAGGCAAAACGATTTGAAATGGTTGAAATGGTTGAAACGGTTGAAATAGATGAAATGGTTAAAAAGTTCATCCATTTCATCCATTTCAACCATTTCGAAATGGTTGAAATGGTTGAAATGGATAAAAACTTTAACCATTTCAACCGTTTCAACCATTTCAACCATTTCAACCATTTTTAATGTTTTGGGCTTCTGCGGGAGTTCAGGGCCAAGAATTTCATCCATTTCATCCATTTCAACCATTTCGAAATGGTTGAAATGTTTGAAATGGTTAAAAAATCCTGGCCCTCGGACAAAGGCGAAAGGATTAGAAATGGTTGAAATGGTTGAAACGGTTGAAATAGATGAAATGGTTAAAAAGTTCATCCATTTCATCCATTTCAACCATTTCGAAATGGTTGAAATGGTTGAAATGGATAAAAACTTTAACCATTTCAACCGATTCAACCATTTCAACCATTTCAACCATTTTTAATGTTTTGGGCTTCTGCGGGAGTTCAGGGCCAAGAATTTCATCCATTTCATCCATTTCAACCATTTCGAAATGGTTGAAATGGTTGAAATGGTTAAAAAAATCCTGGCCCTCGAACAAAGGCAAAAGGATTTGAAATGGTTGAAATGGTTGAAACGGTTGAAATAGATGAAATGGTTAAAAAGTTCATCCATTTCATCCATTTCAACCATTTCGAAATGGTTGAAATGGTTGAAATGGATAAAAACTTTAACCATTTCAACCATTTCAACCGTTTCAACCATTTTTAATACTGTGGGCTTCCCCCAAAAACCCAGGAGCAAGAATTTTATCCGTTTCAACCATTTCAACCGTTTCAACCATTTTTAATACTGTGGGCTTCCCCCAAAAACCCAGGAGCAAGAATTTTATCCATTTCAACCATTTTGAAACGGTTGAAATGGTTGAAATGGTTAAAATCTTTATCCATTTCAACCATTTCAACCATTTCAACCATTTCAACCGTTTCAACCATTTTTAATACTGTGGGCTTCCCCCAAAAACCCAGGAGCAAGACTTTTATCCATTTCAACCGTTTTGAAATGGTTAAACAGTTTTTCTTTTTCCAAAAGAGAGATAGTAGGTTAATAAGAGAGGCAGAGCAGGAAAGTAAGTGTAATAATCGGAGACTAGGAGTAGGTATATAGGAGTGCAAGATTAGGAGATTAGTAGACTAACATAACAGGCTAGTAAGATGGCATTATTTTACTCCCACTCTCCTATCCGCCTTCTCCTGGCACTTCTCTTTTACTCCTTTTCTCCTAATCTTTACTCTTGCCTTCCTCCTCTCCTACTCCCAATGTGTGGCTCCTTTTCAATTAGTCGAACTCCCCGTTTTTTGTTCGCATATTCCTGTCCTCCGACTCCTAATGTCAAACTGACCCTGCACATACTCCTGCTCTCTCCGCCCCCTGTCCTCCTTTTTGAAACGTGCTACTTTCATTCTCTTAGTCTCATTCCAGCTCCCTCATCATGTCCACTTCTAGACTAGTTGTCCTCTTGTTTTATTCCTACTCTCTCAATTGAGTTTCCTATTCCTTACCCTCCATGCACCTCCCCTGAGGGCGACTTCTACCGCTACTCCTGTTCTTACCCTTACTCTCTCCTACCCGTATGTGAATGATTCCTAGTCTTTCCCGATTCCCACCACTATGTATCATGCTTGATTCTTATTCCAGCTCTCTTATTTCCACGTCTAGACTACCTGCCCTAGTCTTCTACTTGTAATCTCTGAATTCGTTTCCCACTCCTTACCACCCCCCTCCCCCTCTACACCTCCGCTGAGCGCTACTTCAAAGATTCTACCGCTACTCCGGTTCTCATCGTGCCCCTCCACTTTTGGTATTCCTGGTCTTGTCCCCATCTCTACCACTGCTGTTATTCCTACTGTCCTACCTCGCTCGATGCGCACTCCTTAAGGGGGAGGAAGAGAAGAGTAGGAGTAGGAATGGAATAGTAGCAGTAGGAGAGTAGGAGTAGACGTAAGGTTAGTATTCCAACAGAAAGAGGAGACTAGGGGCAAAGAGAATACGAATCAGAGCGAAGGAATAGAAGAGTAGGAGTGGGAGAGTGCGAGTAAGAGAGTAGGAGTAGGAGAGTGTCTTGTTGGAAGAGCAGGAGGGGAGTAGCCAGAAAGTAAGAGAACAGGACAGCAAGAAAGTAGGACAGCACGAAAGTAGGAGAAGGAGGAGTTCAGAGCAGGAAAGAAGGTACTTGAACAAAACGTGGAGACTGAATCTGTAATAGGGCCACAGGAGCATGAGCATGGAAGTAGGAGAGTAGGATTATGAACATGGGACTAGCAAGGTACGAATGGGAGGGTAAGAGTGGCAGAGGGCAGAAGTGGAAAAGCGGTAGGGAAGCCACGGTAGGTTACCAATACAGGAAGGTAGAAGTAGAGGAACGAGAGGGTAGGAGTAGGAGAGTAAGCGAACAAAATGCAGAAAGGTGGAGTGACATGATGGGATTGAACAAAGCAAAGCGTAGACTCCGATCCCCATCATATTCCCACCCCATTACCTGTATGTTCCGAGCCCTATTCCTCTATTGCTGCCTAGGAGTAGGATGAATTCGACACTAGGGATAGGAGAAAAGTAGTGTAAGAGAAATGATGTTGTCAAGGCATCGAAAGTAGATTTTCCAACAGAGAAATAGTAGGTTAATAAGAGAGGCAGAGCAGGAAAGTAAGTGTAACAATCGGAGACTAGGGGTAGGTGGATAGGAGTACAAGATTAGGAGATTAGTAGACTAACATAACAGGCTAGTAAGATGTCATCATTTTACTCCCACTCTCCTATTCGCCGTCTCCTGGTACGTCTCTTTTACTCCTTTTCTGCTAATTTCTACTCTTGCCTTCCTCCTCTCCTACTCCCAATGTGTGGCTCCTTTTCAATTAGTCGAACTCCCCGTTTTTTGTTCGCATATTCCTGTCCTCCGACTCCTAATGTCAAACTGACCCTGCACACACTCCTGCTCTCTCCGCCCCCTGTCCTCCTGTTTGAAACGTGCTACTTTCATTCTCTTAGTCTCACTCATGCTCCCTCATCATGTCCACTTCTAGACTAGTTGTCCTCTTGCTTTATTCCTACTCTCTCAATTGAGTTTCCTATTCCTTACCCTCCATGCACCTCCTCTGAGGGCGACTTCTACCGCTACTCCTGTTCTTACTCCTACTCCCTCCTACATGTCTTATAATGCTAGTTCTCCCAATTCCCTCCACTATAGATTTACTGTCTGATGCTTATTCCAGCTTTCTTACGTCTACATCTAGACTACCTGTCCAAGTCTTCTACTTCTACTCTCTGAATCCTACTGTCGAACTGACCCGGCACATACTCCTATTCTCTCCGCCCCCCGTCCTCCTGTTTGAAACGAGCTACTCTCATTCTCTTAGTCTTATTCCAGCTCCCTCATGTCCACTTTTAGACTAGTTGTCCTCTTCTTTTATTCCTACTCTCTCAATTGAGTTTCCTATTCCTTACCCTCCATGCACCTCCTCCGAGGGCGACTTCTACCGCTACTCCTGTTCCTACTCCTACTCTCTCCTACATGTCTGCTAGTTACTCCTACTTCTCCCAATTCCCGCCAGTATAGATATACTGTCTGATGCTTATTCCAGCTTTCTTACGTCTACATCTAGACTACCTGTCCAAGTCTTCTACTTCTACTCTCTGAATTCGTTTCCCACTCCTTACCACCCGCCCCCCTCTACACCTCCGCTGAGCGCTGATTACTTCAAAGTTTCTACCGCTACTCCTGTTCTCATCGTGTCCCTCCACTTTTGGTATTCCTTGTCTTGCCCCTATCTCTACCACTGCTGTTATGCTGTTATTCCTACTGCCCTACCTCGATGCGCACTCCTGAAAGGGGAGGAAGAGAGGAGTAGGAGTAGGAATGGAATAGTAGTAGTAGGAGAGTAGGAGTGGTCGTAAGGTTAGTATTCCAACAGAAGAGGAGACTAGGGGCAAAGAGAATACGAATCAGAGCGAAGGAATAGAAGAGTAGGAGTGGGAGAGTGCGAGTAAGAGAGTAGGAGTAGGAGAGTGTCTTGTTAGAAGAGCAGGAGTAGGAGAGTAGCCAGAAAGTAATAAAACAGGACCGCAGGAGAGGAGGACACCCGGAAAGTAGGAGAATGAGGAGTTGAGAGCGGGAAAGAAGGTACTTGAACAAAACGTGGAGAATGAATCTGTAATAGGGCCACAGGAGCATGAGCATGGAAGTAGGAGAGTAGGACTATGAACATGGGACTAGCAAGGTACGAATGGGAGAGTAAGAGTGGCAGAGGGCAGGAGTGGAAAAGCGGTAGGAAAGCCACGGCAGGTTACCAATACTGGAACGAGAGGGTAGGAGTAGGAGAGTAAGCGAACAAAATGCAGAAAGGTGGAGTGACATGATGGGATTGAACAAAGCAAAGCGTAGACTCCGATCCCCATCATATTCCCACCCCATTACCTGTATGTTCCGAGTCCTATTCCTCTCTTGCTGCCTAGGAGTGAGTAGGATGAATTCGACACTAGGGATAGGAGAAAAGTAGTGTAAGAGAAATGATGTTGTCAAGGCATCGAAAGTAGATTTTCCAACAGAGAAATAGTAGATTAATAAGAGAGGCAGAGCAGGAAAGTAAGTGCAATAATCGGAGACTAGGGGTAGGTGGATAGGAGTACAAGATTAGGAGATTAGTAAACTAACATAACAGGCTAGTAAGATGCCATCATCTTACTCCCACTCACCTGTTCGCCGTCTCCTGGTACGTCTCTTTTATTCCTTTTCTGCAAATTTTTACTTTTGCCTTCCTCCTCTCCTACTCCCAATGTGTGGCTCCTTTTCAACTAGTCGAACTCCCTGTTTTTTGTTCGCATATTCCTCTCCTCCGACTCCTACTGTCAAACTGACCCTGCACATACTCCTGCTCTCTCCGCCCCCAGTCCTCCTGTTTGAAACGTGCTACTTTCATTCTCTTAGTCTCATTCCAGCTCCCTCATGTCTACTTCTAGACTAGTTGTCCTCTTCCTTTATTCCTCCTCTCTCAATTGAGTTTCCTATTCCTTGCACCCATGCACCTCCTCTTAGGGCTACTTCTACCGCTACTGCTGTTCTTACTCCTACTCTCTCCTACATGTCTGCTAGTTACTCCTAGTTTTTCCCAATTCCCACCACGATATTTCTACTGCTCTACCTCGATGCCTACTCACTGGAGGGAAGGACTAAAATGTAGCAGGAAGAGAGTTGGAGTAAAAGTTTGCATGGAGTTTACGACTTAGGGTTGAGAGTTACGGGTTCAGTGTTTAGAGTTTGGGCCGAACCTTGGGGGTTTGAGGTTTGGAGTTCAGATGCTGCAGTATGGCTTTTAGTAGGGAAAGGAGAAAAGAACCTCACATAGACCCTAAAGGTCCAACGTACTTAAGGTCTATAGGATTCGTGGTTTAGGGGTTTTCGGTTTAGGGTTCAAGGTTCCAGGGCTTAGGGTTTGAAGCCGTTACACCCCACCCTGCCAAACAAGACAAGCTAAATCCACGGACAGCACAGACTTCCCCAAAGACGAGTTGCAGCCCCAACGCCAGAAGAGCAATGCACAAATCCCTCGACATGAGATTTAGGACTTCAAACATTGCCCAACCTAAGTCTAAACTAAACCTTAGCAGCCTAAAGAAATGCACATTCCTATGAACCTCAGACTCACAACCGACCCCTAATATCTGATTTTGATCCCTTACGGCTGGGCTCTGCAACCATTCAACCCCCTGCAAAAACAACTCATGAACCCCTGTCGAAACCAAACCCTTAACCGCAAACCCTGGCTTTCAATGCCAAGCTCTTTCTGTTGTTCGTCGGAATTACCCTGCAATGCGGGCACGTCCATGCTAGATAGGACGGGGAAACAGGCCCAAACCCTCTGAGCCTTAAGTCCTAAAAACCCTAAACCCCAAAAGCACTCGAAACCCTAAACCCTTAAAACCCTAAACCCTAAGTAGGAGGGAATAATAAGCACTGAATACTTCCGCCCCCAAACACATCTTTCAGCAGCCCCCGCGCCGCCCTTTCCAAACCCTCATCCCCAAACCCTAAACCCTGAACTCTAAACCCTAAACCTTGAACCCGAAACCCCAAACCCTGAACCCTCAGCCCCAAACCCTGAACTCTTGTAAACCCCAGGCCCCAAAATCTAAACCCCAAGCCCTAAACGCTAAACTCGATCTAAACCCTAAATCCTGAACCTTGTAAACCCCAAACCCTAAACCCTAAACCCCAAGCCCTAAACGCTAAACTCGATCTAAACCCTAAACCCTGAACCCTAAACCCTGAACTCTTGTAAACCCCAAACCCTAAACCCTAAACCCCAAGCCCTAAACGCTAAACTCGATCTAAACCCTAAACCCTGAACCCTAAACCCTGAACTCTTGTAAACCCCAAACCCTAAACCCTAAACCCCAAGCCCTAAACGCTAAACTCGATCTAAACCCTAAACCCTGAACCCTAAACCCTGAACTCTTGTAAACCCCAAACCCTAAACCCCAAGCCCTAAACGCTAAACTCGATCTAAACCCCAAACCCCAAACCCTAGCCGCCCCTCCCGAGGTTCCCTGCTACGCTTACCGGCCCCTTTGGGCCGAAGATGGGGACTTAGAAGGCTTCTGTCCGAAGCCAAGGAATGTAACTGAGGCATGGGAGCATGATGAAAATTAACAGCTAACTTTAAAAATTACAGTAATAACAATAATACTTCTACTAACAATAATAAGAAGAGTAATAGCAATATAATATTCACACTACGGTTTATTGTAAACAGTTTAGATATATTTATGCAATCTCACAAGAGGAGTCATACCCTTGTCCTTTCATAGCCCCTATCAATTGTGACGTTTGTGTTTCCGTATGGTAATTAATCAAGAACAAAATACGATTACCCGAATACTCCCTATAAGCTGTAGCATAATATAACCTCCCAAAACCCTGCAGGCCCATGAATCTGGAATTAGTGGTCCTACATGGGTCCTGTAAGGTGTCACTCTCGGGGTTCTGCAGGGTTTTAATTGCGTTACCAAGTTGTCCAATTCCCAATCCTCGGCCTTTTTGATTCTTGAGCTCCTGTAACTCAGCAGTATCATTCGTAATCTTTAGCATCGTTTTCATCCGATGGTTGTTGGAAGGAGTATGGGACACAGGGATGAGGGTCCGAGGATGTGGAGGCTATTCTTTTAGAACTAGGGGCCAGGGCTTGTGTGCTCAACCCGGGCTCAACTCTAGGCCCAGACCCCTAAACCAGGGATTGGGTTGAACTAGGGCCGTAGGGGTCGAGGATTGGTGCATCCTAAGCACCTTTGGGCACCTTTGGGTTTATATAGGGTTTGGGGCTGGTGAATCTGTAGGAAGCTGATTCAGAAGCTAAGTTGGTAGCTGCAGCTGAAGGGTTTCGGTTTGATGTGTGTGTGTGTGTGTGTGGAAGTGGACGTCGGATTGAGTCGCGCAGGGATTTGGGAGTCGTGGGTTTGGGGTTTGGGACATGGGGCTCGCGGATGAGTGGGGCCGAAGGATGAGGTAGGGGTTAGGGTCCAGAGGCTTTGGTGCCGGGTGCAGGTCAGAGTCGATCCCCGAACCCCGCGAGATTATAGCAACAGTGAGCAAGATGCCCTTTATCACTATGCCTTTTCGGAAAACCCTACACTACTAAAGCCCCTAAATGTCAAAGCACAAATTGCCTATGGTCGCAGAGCCTTTCTCCGGTGTTGGGGTGTTCGAACCGATCTCTTCGCTCCTCTGGGGATCCGACGAGTCGGACTCCGGTTCCCTCTGCCTGTAACACTTCCAAGATAACATGGTCTGATATGATATAGAACAGTATAGTATAACAAGAGAATGTGATGTACCTAATTTAAGATAACACCTTCAGAAAAAAGCCCAGACCTGGATGAATGGCTGAGGTGGGGAAGAGTTTGTCAGCGGTGAGTTTGTGAAGCCGCTGCGTCGGCAGTATGCAGCAGGCAGTGCTTTCAGGTTTCAGAGCCCTGTAGCAGGTCAGCTGTGTTGTAGAGGAACGAGACACTGTCGCCTACCGACATAGCGAGTACACTTGAACCTAGCCTACCGAGTAAGACCCGTTTGCACTGTCATTTTAGGGTCCCCTTATCAACACCGAACAGTCGGACAAAGGGCACCCTTATTGCGAAGGGTCTACTCAGAAACCTAGCAGGCCGGTTTTGAGATGATAGGGCTCGGAGCTTGGAGTCGCACGGTTCGACGGTCGTCTTACTGTAGGGGCCTAAATAATTACAAATACTGTTTTGGGGGTTCCTTAGTATAAGTATGGCCGAACATACCCCCTCCCCAACCCTATTCTGATTATTGAGGCCCCTATATTAGGTAAGGCCCACAACTCCTCCAGGCTTCACCCTTGAAGCCCGCAGCCTTCGTCAGGGGCTGAGTAGGTAACCTTTAACCTTTTGGGGCTTATAAAACCCTACATAATTTAAAAAGGTTAGCTTTTTTTGGGCCAGGGCACTCAGCCCCAAGCCTTCAAGTCATTCCACTCCCCGCCCCCCGGAATCCGTAAAGACGAATGCTAGAATATCACCAGTAAGCGCCGTCAATGTTCAATCCCTACCCCAAACCTTAAACCCTGCCAAACAAGCTTCCAAAGACCAATTGCAACTACAGGAAAGAGCTGCAAATCCTCAAAAAGGTTCTGGGTTTCGAAGTTGAACCCAGGCTCACCTCCAACGCCGGCTTCGTGAACCGCGAAGAGTGCGCCAAGGGGCTTTTCGCGAGCAGGGTTGCAGATTTTCCGGGTGCAAGAAAGCCTAACAAGCCCCAACATGTAGATCTCTATGACATGATATGAAGTGCTAATGTCGTGGTATGGTATGCTTTGTTATGCATGGGCACAGAAATAGTATGGACAGGCACGGAGAAGGCAGAGAGAGAGAGAGAGGGAGAGAGAGAGAGGGAGAGAGTTAGAGAGACTTTCAGACTTCAGAGTGTTGTGCCCGAGCCGTCGGACCCTACGGCCGTGGTTTTGAAGTGTGAGAAATGTGTGTAGAACGTATAATTATGATCGGCGACACTCACACGCGGCGCAACTCTGACACACTACGAAAGCAGACGCCCATACATGCATGCTTGCATGCAAACACATGTACAGACACAACCTCAAAGAGCCAGAATCCTAGCCCATTCCCCGTACAAAGCCTTTGAAGACATTCTTAAGCCGAGAATCCAGGGCTTTGGCGGCTTGCAGTGTAATTTTAAGAGTACAAGGACTTCGGCCTAAACGGTGGCAAGTGAACCTTGGAACCATTCCACAAACAAAAAAATACAAACAGTATCGGCAGGTACGGCGGCCACGCGATCATCGGGTCTGCCTTCTCCCATTACACCTTCCACTGGAGCAATGGCCGACTTGCCGCAAATGGCTTAGGCTTCATGCGGAGAAACCTTCAGGACGAGCTTCGGGTTTGAGTGTCAGGAATCCCTACCCATAGGCCCCACAGTAGTTCCTTCTTGGGAGCACCTTATAGGATTTTACATACATATGAACCCCAAACAGGAACCCTGTGGGGCCTATGGGTAGTGAAACCTGCGATAGGAGACTCAGACGTAGGTTGATGAATATAATACGGGAAAAGGAGGGACCCTTAATAAGGAATAGGGTAGGGGTCCCCATTAAGGGTCCCTCCTTTTCCCCTTTGAGAATACTTTCTTACCATCCCAGAGGACTCTGGCAGAGTAGCAGCCCCATACAACCCAACGTAGCTCCTGCAGGGCCTGTAGCTCGAAGCTAGAAGTTTAGGGATTTACATAGGGGTTTAGGGTTGGGGGTTTAGGGTGCCAGTTTGAAGTTGAGGCTATGTTGGGCTTGAAGGCCTCGTCGGGCACTTTAGCCGGTCAGGTGCGCTCCTGGTCTCTGACATTCAGGGTGTCTGTGCCGGCCACCGAGACGACGGACGAGAAGGGAGGCGACCCTTCATCAAGGAGGTTAAGGGTTTAGAGAGTTTAGGGTTTAGGGCTTTAGGCAGGCAACTTGGAGGCACTTCAAAGAGAAATCGTTCAAAAAAGGGTTTTGGGTTTGGGGCTTTGGGTTTATAGGGCTCACACTATAGAAGGGCTTAAACGTCAGGGATCCGTAAGGATGGGCTAGGGTTCTGGTGGACTCTATCTAGCGTAGAGGGCTTATGGTAAAGCGTGGTTTTGTGGGGGTTTAGGTCGAGCACGGACTAAGCCTGACTCCGGGCAACGAACGGCAGATCCCCGCACCGTCTAAAGAAACGGCCGCTTCCCGCACAAAACCCCAAACTCTTAGGCAAATACAAACAAAGCCCACACACAAAAGCCCCTCAAACCCTGCATCCCGTCGCCCTGAAATATCCAACTCGCTCCCATTGTTGCATCGTCTCGTGCGTGGGATGGCGCACCTGAAAGAAAGAAGAAGCGAGGGGCAAGAGCGACCACAGACATTATCAGTACATGCGTCAGAGTATGGTTGAAAAATGGCATGAGCAACACCAACTAGCAGAGACGTCGGTTTCGGGTAGAAGCGAGCAGGGATTGTTGATGTTATGTGCTGTTATGGAGGGACCTATTCAGGAGTATATCTGGGGCCCTACAACTTGGATTGATGACGCATCCAAGCCCTGCCGACGACAGTTTCCCGAAAGCCTACACAACTCCGAAACCCCGAGCCCTATAACCTGTAGGTCGCAAGCCTCCAAGCCCCTAAAGACCTATGTTCCACCAGAGTAGGTGTGTTCTACAGTTAACCTGTAATGATATACCTCTAAGCATGCAGAGCATAAGCCCCTAACCGCCGTAACCTGCCATAGGCGTAAATCCCTAAAGCCCTACCGAGAAACGCCCCTAAACCCTAAAGCCTAAGCCCTAAACCCTGAACCCTAAAGCCGATAAACCCTAAACCCAGAACCCTAAGGCCTACACCCTAAAGCCTATCTCGCAGCGAAATGCTTGCCAGGAAGGCCAGAGGAGGAAAGGATGAGAATCGCTCCTGGGTACTCAGCGATCCCCAGGCAGAGCAGGGTTTGGGGGGTTTAAGAGTTTTGGGCTTCAGAGTTTTGGGTTTAGGGTGTGAGTGTTTAGGGTTATGCGGTTTAAGGGTTCAGGGTTTAAGAGTTTATCGTTGAGGGTTATGGGGTTTAAGGATCTACGGGTTAAGAGCTTAGCGTTTAGGATCATGGGGCTTAAGGGCTTAGGGTCACTGGCTACGGCGGTTATTAGGCTTTGGCAGTATGGTAAAGAGTTGATGGTCTTGCAGGGGCATTGTCTGTAAGCAGTATACATACATACATACATACACTTACACACACACACACTTACACACAGACGCATAGATATGTGTATATATATATATATATATTTATATTTATATTTATATTTATATTTATATTTATATTTATATTTATTTATTTGTTTATTTATACATGTACATACACGAGCAAATGTTAAACGTATTGCTGTCGTTCTTGTTCTCATCAGTATTTCAGGGTTGAAAGCTTTCCTGTTCAGGTGTTTCAAGCAGTGTTCGTAGTCTTAACGTTCAGAGATTGGGGGTTTACCCTTGTGGAATTCAGCCGCAATCCAAGTCTGACCCGAATTCTCCAAAACGGCTTCGACCTCTTGTGGGATTTTGGTTGTATTCGGGTTCATTTGTGTGATTCTTTTCCCGTAGCAAGAAGGCCCTACAAAGGCACAATGGGCTTCTCGCCTCCAAGCCCACTGTTGCCTCCATCGCGAGCCCTGAACCCTAAACCATCCACGTCCATCCACCATTTGCCTCGCTTGGATTGTCCGAGTGTGAGTGCCGAAACCATCCTAAACCCAAACCCCTAGCGGCCGAACATGTGAGTGGTCATGAAACCTTTGTCATAGTTGGGTAACATTTTACATTTTTATGGGTACTTAAACCCAATAAGGAATAAAAATGTACCTTTTTAATCCTATCCCAACAATGATCTAGAAACCTACTGCGGCTATCGGCAAGTTCGAACGAGAAGGCCCTGAACCTGCAGGGTTCACCAACGCACTCCGTGTCCGAGTACTACAGAGGCTTCCATATGTACCTCTACTATTTCCTGGTTCCTGGTGTACGTACTGCATGATATGCCACAAAAACCCGATTCTACTTGTTAAGGCCCCTACATTAGACTGTCTCCGCAAAGGCAAGATCCTGAATAGCTGCGCAGGTCCTGACAGATGGTGCGCAATACCAGTTTGGCCGTGGAGATCTTGGCATCAAAGGCCGGACAGACTGCGTTTGTCACATGAAGGCAGGCTTCTGAACAGGGTTGGTGGTGGGGTGTGCAGGGGTGGGGTGGGGGGTCTTTGCTGGGGCGGGGCTGGGGTAGAAAGCACAGGGATTGGGTTTGCAGGGGCATTTTCGGACGAGGCTTGGAATGTTCGGCAAAGCTTGGCCACAGGGGCCAAAAACTGGTCAATTTGGTGAGCGCCCTGCGACAGCCTGCGAATGTTCAAAGTTTGACCTCCCCAAAGGCCCTCCCAAAATCCCGCAGCTCCGCGTTTGATTCACGTTTGCCCCAACATTTGCCGTGCGGTTGGGCCGCTGGCCCACAGTCGACTCGTTTGCCTTACATGTCGATCTGCTGGATCAGTTGGCGCAGTCAACTTTTTGTCGGGTCATTCTCTGCGGTGCATTTTGGTGATGGATTTTTGTCTGCTCTCTTATGTCTTCTGTGCGGATTGTCTTCTGCGGTCGTCTGCGGTCCAATTTTGGCGTCTGCCGGCCTTTGTGGCCTCCCAGCTCTTTGGCTAAAGTTTATTCATACTACTACGACGACGACCACAACCACTGCCAGTACCACTACTGCTACCACTACCACGACCACTACCACGACGACGACTACTACTACTACTACCACTATCGTGACCACGACCACGACCACTACGATGACGACGACGACTACTAGTTGCCAGCAATTTGGGGTTGGAGAGGCGGTATGAGCGCTGGCGGTATGGTTTAGACACTGAATCTGCACCGGCCGCTGCCACACAGGCATGCAGATGTTCTTCAAGTCGCACAAGAAATCCTGGCTTTGCGAAGCTTTGGGCCTCAAGGACGCCTTTAAACGAAGTTCAGCAGTTTGGCATTGAGGTTTGTGGCTGTCTTGATTTCAAGAAGTTGTCCACGACCCTTCTACTAAGCCATTTGAGACTTCCACAGCTGTGCAGCACTCGCAACTTTCTACTGTAGATCCATGATTACACAGCCATTGTTGAACACATAGGAACCGCGAGACTGAGACTAGTGTAACATCCTTTCTGAACGGGAATCTCCGACTTAGCTTGAAGGGGGTCGGAGAAGTTTCACTTGTGGGACCTTGATAATCAGAACAGGGTCTTTTTGGTAAACCAGTTTGGTCTGTGATCATTGTATATGGCTTATCCGGAAGTGCTACTGTAAGTGGTTCCGACCCCGATATCAGGCTAGATTATAATAGAGCAGCCCTGCCCTGCATCCCGATCTAGCTCCTCCCCGTGACCTAGAATTCCGGAAACAATATCTCCAGCTCCAGAAGACCTCAAACTCGAGTCTCCTGACGTGTTTAGTCAGCCTCCTATGTTCAGCCCCAGAACGCTAGAACCCAAACCCTTAAACCCTAAACTTTGCCAGAGGCATGCCTGGCATGTTCGAGTTGCGAGAGCGTAAACCTCACCAGATATGAAAACAGTCAAAACCCTTAGCAGATGTTCGTTTGTCGCTTCGTCTTCGGGACGGCTGTGGCAGAGGCCCGAACTCCACGTCCTAAAGCAAGGTAGGGTCGTAGGAAGCTAATCTGATGTTGAGCAGTGTTTAACCAGCCCCTTTCTTCAACAAAGAACAACAAACTTGTATTATGAACCTGAGTCTTGAGGTTTTGGGGTTTGGGGTTTATCACATTTTGCCGGGTCTACATAGAAGCCCGAACCGTCAGCAATAGCATGCCTTATAGGGTTCCTGAATACTATCATAAACCTTCATATACCCCAAAGCTCCATTGCAAGGTTTAAGGCCCCTATGTATGTGTCTTGGCTTTTGGCATCATCAGCTATGCAGAGGGCTAGTGCTTGTAAATTTCATGGATAAACCCAAGGCTGTAAACACGGAATCCCTAAACCCTAAACACTGAACCCCTGCTTCCTACAACTTACCTTTGGTTAGTAGGGAATGGAAGAATGGTAGTAATAGTAGCTATGCTTGTACCCCACTCCTCCATTCCCTACTAACCAAAGGCAAGACAACCACCTTTGCAGGACATCTCTCGCATCAAAGAGCCCACGGCCCGGCTCTACTTCCCAGGAAAGAGCCGATAGTGTAGCCCTTAATATAGGGGCCTGAAGGCCTACATATGCAACGGCAGAGAGAGAGAGAGAGAGAGAGAGAGAGAACGGCTTAAATAATTACCTATATACTATTTTGGGGATTATGATTATAGTACAGCGGGCCTCGAAATACTATTGTAATTATTAAGGCCCCTATATTAAGCCTCTGCATAAATGTCTCTTGACCTAGGACCAGAGAACCCAATCACACTCAATTAATGAACGCACCTTAACTAGTAATATTAGGGCCCGTAATGATTTAAGGTATAATCCTTAATTTAAGGGGTATTGGGGTGTTTGGGGAGTCCCTCTTCGGTCCTCAGCGCGCAAACCCTGAGCCCCAAATCCGAGAGTGAGCGCCGAAACCCGAATAGCCGCGAATTTAGAGGGTTCCTTTATGGGGGTCCTGTAAGAGGGATCTGGAAGGGATCTATAGTACGGTTGTATGACTTCCTTAATAATCAGAGTGGGATTTGGGGGTATATCATAAACTGTACTAATAATACGGTGCCCCCAAAACCCTATTCCTATTCTGTTTCTTAAGGCCTCTACATTACATTGTTACATGGTCGCGTGATTTCATGGGGAGTTTGCTCTTCCTGGCATCTCAGCTGCCAGTAGTTGAGCCGCACCCCTCAAGTCAGCATTGGCTACTGTAGGGGAATAGTACCAGCCCTAGACTTATCCTCGAGATTTAGGGCTAGATAATAAGGGCAACTACCTTTAGTCTCCATTGTAGTTCCTTTTCTTGTTAACCAGTTTTATGGTTAGAATCCTATAATATAGTTTTTGGTTAACCGAAAAAAGGAACTACAATGGAGACTATACGGAGAAGGCTTGAGGGTTGAGGGTAAAGGGGCTTAGCGTGGATCATGGCTTTTCAAGAGCTTGATCTTGCGGCTGATTGAAGGGCTTTTCTTGGTTAGTTGTGGTTTGGGGGCCTTTGTGTTCCTACCCTCCTGCCTTTACCAGGGCAGCACGGATAGCATGGAAGGCTCAGATGTTAGATGTCCAACAAGAAGCTTAACTAGAAAGGCTAGACAATTCACTGTGGGCGCGCCCAAGCAAGAGCAATCCAGCACCTAATTAAGCTCCGAAAAACTGAATTAGCGGGTCTTGGGGAGTGTAAGGTCAAATATAGGGGCTCAAACAATTACCTACGACAGAATACAATCATGGCATAATATACCCCGAAACCCTTATCCAATATTTTAACCGTTGGTTTCCAAAGGCGCATCAACTGCAAAACCAAAGGAAATAATGACTACGAAGTGTGGCACGAGAGCGAGAACACACAGCTTTAGGGCTGGTAGTTGACGTGACACATGGGAGTTTCCGAAAATGAGGGGTGCCTTATTTTGGGGGTCCTTATGATAAGGATCCTACTATTTAGGGTACGATATTAGAGTCCCCTGTTTTCGGAAACTCCCACATGTTGGATCTGGTTACAATCTGGTTTGCGTACAGTCTCGTACGGCCAAGGATTGAACCTCCGCTGGAGCTCAAATCACCCCATGGTTCAGCACAGCCTGCATCATATACTTATACTCAGTTTGCCTCCTTTTTGTTGTGTGTCTAGAATCCTTTGCGCTTGGAATTTTTCAGCAGTCAAAGCTATTGTCTAATTTTCACCTGCCTTGCTTACAGAAGGCTTCCTGCCTTTTTTTGAGTGAACACCTCCACTTATACTTAAAAAAACTTCCTGATTTAATTCTACAGCCTAAGCCCCAAATTGAAAACCCTATCCTGAAGCCCGTCCTTACAAATCCTTTCTAATGGAGCCTTTTCAAAAGGAAGCCGTAAACACTGAGCAAGAAGTTGTTGTCACCCATAGAGCCCAATACCCCTTAATTAAGGAATACGGCTTAAATTATGTAGGCCTTCATATTGTGATTTAAGCCATACTCCATACTCCTCAATTAACGGGTATTGGCCTCTCTGGGTACCGTTCGGCCTGAGCTGCGGTCGCAGGAAGCACGAACCTGTTGGCCGGCTTACACGGTCGCCAGGCCATGAGCCGATGATGTTCGGGCTTTTAGAGAGTGTTTTGTGTGTAGGGCTTTGGGATATTTTATATTTGCTCTTACTGTGCTTAAGAGGATCTTACCTACTAATATTTTTCAAAGGCTTTGAAAGCACCTCCTAGTTTTGCATGTCCTTTAATGTTTAAAATAGGGGCAGTTCTGAGATTGGCCAACGTGCCACCAGGCTCGTTCGACTCGCTTCTCTGACAGACAGATGTCCGTGAATAATATAGGGTACCGATACTGTTGTGGGGTTCCTTGTTATGTTTATAGTATAACGGGCCACAAGACCCTATTCTAATCATTAAGGCCCCGATATTAGGGGGTTCGAGTTCAGAGTTTAGAGTGTATGAAGGTCCTGCTTTGGCGCTTAAACTATCTCTACATGCTGCCTCTTCTGGGCTGATTACCCGAGGTTCAGGGTTGAGGATTCAGGATCCGCTGCGAGACATCCACGGCCCTTCAGGGCCCAACTGTGCCGAGACTTTGTCCCTCCACCTGGAAGCCCATTCTTGTACCCTGAACCTATAGAGCTTCGTTGAACAAAACCTAAACCTTAAAACCCTAAGTCCCTATACTATAGCATCTGCCACAATAGTGACTGGACTCCTGCCAGGGTGGCTTCGTGAAAGAGGCAAAAGTGCAATCCGGAGCGACGAGAATCACGCTGCCGCGAGAGGCGGGGGCCAAGATTCAGAGTAGACTGTGCAGAGGTCGAGAAGGCTACTTGGAGGGTCGGGGGACTTAGTAACTGGTTATTTTAGGGACTTATGAGGACCATAACCCCAATTAGAGTCCCTTTTAGTGTACTTATAAGTCTACTTCCTACCTACTTACTAGGTCCCCCACCCTCCAAGTAGGTGATTGCATGAAAGTTGGATCCTTCGGAGGCTTACGACGAGTGGCTGATGTCGTCGATTTTCAGCACGACCAAAGAGCAGGCTCAGGGCCGCTTTCAACAGTCTTAGGATGCACGGAGGTCTGCGAGCCCTCAACCTGCAGCCCTTTCAACCCAGCCGAAACGTTTGACCAGTGCGGCATGTGACGGACGAGGGTTTGCAAGCACATGTTCTGCAAAGTCGCTGGGGGACCCTTCCTGGCCTAAGGGCGCCTTAACGGGATCTATAAGGGTACTGTATGGGTAGTTCTCCAAATAAGAGTCCCTTTTGGAGTCCAGCTTAGGGTTGGCTGCTCTCAGAAAGTATGTTTCATTGTTTCATAACATAACTTACTAAGGGGATGAATAAGGAAGTATGTTTCATTGTTTCATAATACAACTTACTAAGGGGATCAGTAAGAAGATCATGCTTAGTTCCGGTTATAAGGGCGGCTAAGTAGGGTTCCTAAACCCTACAGGCGCTGAAAGCCAGACAGCTGATGTACGCCAGATTGGAGCTCTTGCTGGACGAGCTGCTGGGCTGAACCCGGGCTTGTCCTCTGAACCCTTGGAGGTCAAACGCGAAGCAAAAGTTTGAGGCTGAATTATATAATAGGGTTTCAATAATTTTTAGGGTCGTAACTTGCAGGTTCTTTTTCAGGCGGTGACTTCAGAAGCCCCTTGAAAAGGGTTGTGGTTTCAGAGTTCTGGGATCCCTTACTCAGGGATCTTGGACCTAGAACGTAGGTCCCTTATAGTGAGAACCTCGACAATGGATTGCTCAATGGAACCTCTAAAGGGTGTTCTGAAAGGTACAGCTTGCAAGTCGTCGTGCCGAAGGACTCTCCTGCATTCCACTGGAATCCTGGCTGCGGATCGTGGGCTCTTCATTTTGAACGGCTTAGAAATGGTTGGTACTTGTACTTGCTTAAAGTTGGTTTTCTAGAATATGTCCTCATGCCCTACATACTCCACATATATGCAGCCCCTCATATTCGGGATTAGCTGTTTCATCGTATATAGGCACCCCGGTTAGGGCCTGTTTTATCTTAGCCACCTGCCCTTCAAGACCCCACCCTAAGGGTCCATGTACCCAAATAGTATATACTTTGGCCTTAAAGTACTCCCTATATGGGTACATTGGGCCCAAAGTATATACTAGGTAGGGCTTTGGGACATTTTATATTTTCCCTTATTGGGCCTAAGGAGATCTAATTTACCAACATTTTTCAAAGGCTTTAAAAGCCCCACCTAGATATACTGTTTGGGTACATGGACCCTTAGGGCCAGGCCTAGATGGCCAGCCTCGTACGAGAAGGAAGGCTCCACTGAACATATTTGAACCCGTCTGTCTCTGCGTTTCTGTCGACGTGTGTATATATATATAGTTACAGAAATGTAGAATCATATGTATATATAACCATATATATATATATATATATATATATATAACCATATATATATGTACATATATATATATATGTATAATTACTAGTGTGTGACTAGATAGTATATGCCCCCGAATATGTATATACCACTGTGATCGGTTATATATATATGTGTATATATATATATATATATATTCCTTTATTGTAGATGTTGCCTTTAGTCTTGTCTTTTATTTGTTCATGTGCTGTTCCTCCCTTCTTAGACCCGCTCCGCCAAGGACGCCGACGTATTGGAAGGCTGGCTCCGGTTGCTGTGCACTACTCCCGGCTTTGTCATAGTGTATAGGGTTTAGTATAGGGACCGGATTAAGAACCCTTGGGTCTTTATTAGGGCTCCTTTCGTGAATCCTGCTATTGTAGGGTTATAGGACCAGGGTTTCTTAATCAGGTTCCCACATGACGGGAACAGGGTTGAGGGTTTAGGTTCTCTCCAAATCTGAGAGCTGTCATGCTGCTACAACTGATGTCAGAGCCGGCCCGAGGCGAAGTGCGAAGCCTGTTGCAACAAAATGGTTCTCTCCAAACAGGCATCAATTGAAATCGTAATGTGGCACTGTCCACCCCTTCACAGCCAGTTGGTTTCGAGACGTCAAGATCTGTAAAGCCTAGACTTGCCGCTCTAAAGTAGACGTTAGGCTTTACTCAGTTGTCAGCAGGAGGCGAGATTATGCATAGTTCCTCTTCCAGACATTCAAGGATCGGAATGTCGATGAGCGTGGTGATCGAATCAATCACTAGCTGCATTCTCACTTCATGTCACAGGCTTGCAGGCTACAGTACGTGTGTACCTAAAATGGCGCGGGAGAGAGGGCTCATCAGGAACGTCCCGTGTCCCCTGAGAGGGAGAGAGAGAGAGAGAGAGAGAGAGAGAGAGAGAGAGAGAGAGAGAGAGAGAGAGAGAGAGAGAGAGAGAGAGAGAGAGAGAGAAAGAGAAAGAGAAAGAGAAAGAGAAAGAGAGAAAGAGAGAGAGGCTGTGAATTAATTTCTTGAAAGCCCGTGACTATCCGCAGCCGCCTGAAGCCGGAATGTGTTTGAGGCATCGTCGCGCATGTCTCACTGGAGGGCCGTGAAGACATCAACCAATGACCATGCCCGGTGCTACTGCCACTGCTACTGCGACGCTACTCTTAGTAGTTCTACTACTATGCCGCCGGAGACTTCTACCTAAATCCTATAATTTAATTAATGTTAATACCAACGACGACTGCTGCCGCTGTTCCTTGTGCAAAAATGCTGCAGAACTCTGCTGGCGACAGTGGCAATAGCCTTTGACAGACGTCCACAAACAAGTACTGCGGAGATGAGAATCCCGAAACACGTAATCTTTGACCTGAAACCGTGTGCTACTGAATCGTCCTCGCTCAACCTTGAACCCTAATCGCACTGGCGGGAAGCGTCGCTTGTCTCACGCCGACCGAGCCCGATAAACCTCGCCTGGATTGTCCGAGTCGTGAGTGTGTAATCGCCTTGATCTGCTAGAGCCCTTAGTAGTCTGCTACGGCGTGTAAAAAGAAGCTTCAACCCCCAAACCCAACGCTAAGACACTTTAAGACGCCGCTTGTGCCACCAGACAAAGCGATTGGAATGGATGCAGAGAAGCGAGGGTGCTCAGATCGTCTTACACCATGGAGGCGACTCTCCAGATCTAGATTTTCTTGCCCCTTTCGTTTTTCTTTTAATTTTGCTTTTGACAGATGGCTTTCTGCGCTTGTGGGGGTGCTTTGCTAGGATGTTGAGGTGGTCACATAAAGGGCTTGGGATTTAGGAGCGTGTGACAGGGGCTTCTTCGACATCAGGGCTTCTATATCCCATTGAGTACAATGTTTGGAACTACCATGGTTAAGGGTTGGGGTGTTACGCCACCTGGGCCTCAGGTTTCCGATGCAGGGTTCAGAGTGCAAGGGTTCAGGGCCCAGGGCTTCAATATTTTGACTTCATAAGTTTTCCGGGGTGTGGTTTTAGGATTGTTGATGCGAGTGTTGGGGAAAACTGCCCGAAGCCCGAAACCGGATCTTGTTGTCAGGCTGTTAGACCCTTCGTATAATCCCTACTCCTGAGTTTTGCCTAGCGCATGTCGGGCTGAGTTTTGACGAGTCGTGACTCCCGCCGGCTGGAGTCAGCGTCCCGTTGCCTAGAAATTGAAACCCAGACCCATTGATTCAGGAATATATCTTAATCAAGCAACCGTACAGGGTTCCTTTGATAATTCAAGGTATATTCCCTGATCTCTGGTTCCTATACTTGAAGGATACAGGGGCGAGGCAAGTAGGGTTATGAGTAAGGTAGCTATACCTGACTATGCCCAGTTGCGGCACTCATTTCTTGAACTTGTAGGCAAGGGTTATTACATATTGCTTCTCGGGTTCTGGGTTTAAGGGTTTAAAGGATCGAGGTCTGAAACATGTTTGTCCGTCCATAAGCCTGCGAAGGCAATGCCGCAAAGCGCTGTTCTGATTGCACCGGTTTTCACAGGATTCCCATAATAGGGTTCATATTAAGGAATCCCAACCCCAAGAATCTTAAACCCCCCTTTTGGCCTACCATCACAGGTTCTCTAAATAACGGTCCCTTTTCAGACCTTTGGTTCGTAGAGACTGGAGGAATGGGGTACAAGTATAACTACTATTACTACCAGTCCCCCATCAGGTAGGTTCATATTAAGGAATCCCTACCCCAGCCCTAAACCCTATAAACCCTAAACCCTACACCCTAAACCCTATAAACCCTAAACCCTAAACCCTAAACCCTACACTCCTAAAACCTTATAAACCCTAAACCCTACACCCCTAAAACCCTATAAACCCTAAACCCTATTTGGCCCCCCATCAGGTTTTCAACACTGGTGCAACTGTCCCGGGAGACCCTGGAGTCATCTAGACTCGAAGCTCTGAACCCTGAACTTGGTCTACAGTAGAAGCCCAAAAGTCGGAAACCTCATAGCCCCAATCCTTAAGAGCAATGTCTAGGGAATCCCAGCACTATTTGGCATTAATCCGGTTTCCAACTTTATGGGGTTTACTGTAAACGCCCCCGACCCGAAAACCTAAAAACCTAAACCCCGAACCCCTGAACCCTAAACTCCTTCCTTTTCTTCGGTGCAGAAAAGGCGTTCAAAAAAAAAAAAATACACTCCTAGACCGACCCAAAACCAGGTGCCCTCTCCGAGCCACAGCCGAAAGACTCCCCGGTGCAGCTGCTGCTTGACTGTGGACCAACACACCAGGGTTCACTTGGGTTTAGGGCATTAGGGGTCGGGGCTTAGGGTTCAGGGGTTTGGGGTTTAGAGTCGAGGACCTAAACGATATTGGCGTGTGTTTCTTTGTTGGTTTGATGGGTTGTTACCTCTTATCACTGTGTCTGAACACTTAACCTTCGAATTTGAGCTGGTCATGAGGCTTAGCCCACTATTTCAGGATTTGTACCCTATACTTTGAATTGCTTCTCATCGATTTGTTGGTAGGGTTCGGGCGTAACCTCAAACCCTCAAGCCTACACTGACCTAAACCGTAGCTCTTACAAGTAAGGATGTGCGTTATTAGGGCTCATGGGTTGGAGGGGCAAGCATAGCTGTTGAGCCCTGCTTCAAAAAGGGCTCGCGGGTTTGCTGTTTGAGGTTCAGGATGCGGATTCCTGACCGCAACTTATTCTATTGGGGACTCAGGGTTTTCCAAAGGGGAAAGCAGGGACCCTTAATGGGGACCCCTACCCTATAATGGGCTATATAACGGGTATATAATTAATAGCTATATTAAGGGTATATACCTAGGGGTCCTTATTAAGGGTCCCTCCTTTTACCCTGGGAGTTCAAGTAGCCCCTGAGACCTGCATACAGCATCTGTAAGGCTGGTCGTTGGTTTGGAAGTTTAGGACCTACCTTTGGCCCAAAAAACCTACCTCTTTAAGGAACTATATATAGAAACCCTAATAAGGAACCTTAAAAAGGTAGATCTTTTCGGCTACAGGTAATTCTGGGTTCAGGATTGTTGATCAGCTCCCGGCCATCGGAATTGAAACGTGGAAGTCGGTGGTGCATATCCGAAGTTGTCATTTACCGGATTTCTCCCAAAGTGACCATCCACAACCTTCCGGCTCTGCTCGAGTTGCGAGAGCATTGGCCTAAACTGTCTCTTGGGAAATATCGGTTTCATGGCCTCGGCATCTTCTACCACTTCTGAGATGAACCTGCCTTTGTACGACATCGGGGTTTGGGGTTACGACATGTGGCATCTTGCTTCATAGGCCGTTTTGGGGGCCAGTGTTTAAGATCTCGCGCATTTGGTGTACGGTTGGGATTTCATCTTCTGAAGGTTTAGAAGTTCCTATTTACGAGGGCGGCAAAGTGATTTTCGATGGCTCGGCAGTACAACCGCGACGTTCGTTTCATCTGGGGCTGCTTCTCGCGAACCCTGCATGCGCAACGCAATGGGATTAACATAGGGGCCTGAATACTTACCTATACTATTTTGGGACTTCCCTTATATCATTAAAGCCCTATTCTATTTATTATTGAAGGCCCGTACTATTATGGTCATGAGGTTGGCCTGAATGAACCCTAAACCCTAAACCCCTAAACCCTAAACTCTAAACCCAAGCGCGGCTGGTTGGACCCAGTTGTCGTGAAGCCTGAAGAGTCGAAACCCAGGATCCCGGAAGATGCACCAAGCTAACGAACGGCTGATGATCTAGATCCCAGGGTTCCTTTAAAGGGATCTATAAGGGCACCTTTAAGGGGTTCCTTTAAGGGATCTGAAGGGTTTTAGGGTTTAGGGTTTAGGGTTGATGATATATGTCCTGCAGTACCTCCATGACCCTAAACTATCGGAAGTTTGGTATATTCCTCATTTTGGGGACTGCAGGATTGATATCATCAACCGTCGGAGCCTGATTCGGGAACCCTAGATTTTTGTTTTGAGTTTCTTGATATAAACCCAGAATACGTTGGGGTGATGGGGTCAGGGGTTCTAAAATTTCTAAAGCAGGCTCCTACAGTAAGTTGGTTCTTCGTAGTAGTGGTTGAGTTGGAAGCTACCACGACGCAAAACCCCCAAACCGCAGAAGCCGACGAGCCGTAAACTTGAGGATCTACGTCTTCCCGGGGGCCACGGAGAGAGGGACCCTGGGAGTCATCAAGGGGGCCCAGAGAGCCCAATACCCCTTAATTAAGGAAAATTCCTGAAATCATATAAGGGATCCTACTATAATTTAAGGATATTCCTTAACTAAGGGATATTGGAGTCTCTGGGAAGGGGGTTTTGGGGGTGGGGGCCCTTGTGTGCCATGAGGTTCTGCGATTGTCTGTGAGTTATTGTAGGAACCTGATTGGGATACTTTGGGCCTTTATCAGGATTCCTTATATGAATCCCACTATTTCGGGGTTATAGGCCCAGGGTTTCTTAATCAGGTTCCTACATTATTGGGCGGTTTAGGGTTCTCGGGGGTGATTTGTGGTCGGAGGGGGCTCTGTGGGGGTTTTACATGGCGCAGAGTTAAGGGGCCTGCCTGGCACCGAGGGCTGCGGCGGTATGCTGAGAACGCCTTCCCCTGACAAACCTTACCGGTGAATCCTAAATACTAAACCCGGAACCCACCCAACTCCTAAATTCTCTCTTTCCCTTGCCTTGACATAAACCGCACTCGTTCTGGCGGGTAGGGCATGGACGAAATAGATGAGCAGAGTCATAGATGGTGTTCCCAGTCTTTGCCTCAGCCGAGTCGAGCAAGTAAGGTTTAGGCCTGTAGTTAGGGTTTCGCTGCCGGGGTGAAGCAGCCCGAGACCTTACAATAGAAGCCAGAAAGTTTGAACATTCCTCATTCCCTTCAAGTAATGTATAGGGAATCCTGGCACCAATAATCCTTAACCAATGTTCCAATTCTGGGGTTAACTCGCAACCCTAACCCTAAACCCTATGAAGCAAGGAGACCTCCGAAGCCGTGCCTGCGTTGTGCGAGTGTGCGAGTCGAAGCCCTAAGCCCCCAAACCCCTAAACCCTAAACTCCTTGAGCCTGATCGCGCTTTCATGCGAGGGTTAATACCGTTGCCCTCAACTTTCATCGAACCACTCCCCGGATCGGGCTCTGGTTTTGGCTCTAGCATTTGGTGTGTGTCACATCCACTTCAAGGAGTCCTCAATTCGGAAACACCTACACAGATTGGCTTGACAGCCAGACTTTCCCAATGAGCTCAGGAGCAGGACGAGCACGAAGGGGATACAACAACAATCAGGGCAGGAATGGCACTCTTTTTTGCGGTGTCAATCCTGTGGACCCCCCTGGTGGAGTTTGTACAAGTCGAAGAACGAGTATCAGGCTTTGTCAGCGTTGGCATTGGCAAGTCATATGTGCGTGTGGAGTTCATGAACTATTTCCGAGAAGGTCAAGAGTACCAAGGGGACACCACACGTTATGCAACAGAGATGTACGAACTGCAAGAGACACTTGAGTTACCTGCAGTGGTCACAGAGGCTGTGACGGCCATGGGACACTTGAGTCTCAGGTCGGTGTGGAGGAGCATCGCCGAGTTGCTGCTCTTCACGCGTGAGAATGCGTCCATGTTGCTGAAACTCCTTAAGCCCTACACCCCTAAACCCTAAACCTCTAAACCAATAACCCCTAAAGGATAAAACCCCTAAACCACAAACCCTGCCACATCATAGCCCTCCCAGCGAAGGCGAGGACAGGAGCGACCGGACATGAGACATCGAAACTGGGCCAAGGCCCATCTTCGCCGCGTGAGCTGTTGGGTTCGGATGTTTAGGGTTAGGGTTAGGGCGTTTAGGGTTTAGGCCCGAATTCCTCCAAAACCCATTCGTGAAGGAATTTTGAACCATGACAGTTCCGGTTCTATGTTCAGAACTATTTTCCCCATTTGCGTGGTTTTGGAGTCTTTGGGTTTGGGTTTTCGGTAGGATTTAGCATTGGAGCTTCGAGAAGTAGAAGCACCCCCTTGAATCCACTGGAAAATTTGGTAAACTCAGCCCGAAACCCCAGTCAACGTATGCAAGCACCTGTGAGTATACGTGTGAAGGCAGATATGTATGGGGATATTTGGTTTAGGGTTCAAAGCACGGGCGCTCAGTATTTAAAAACAACTAACCATTGATATTGGGGGAGCTAAGGAGCCAGGGATGATGATAGATAAGGAGCTAAAGAGCCAAGGGAACCCCCAAAACCACTGGTTAGACGACGCAGGGTTGGTTTGGGGGAGTTTGCGGTTGTCGCCGTGCAAGCGTCTTGGCCACGAAGACCGTGGCCACAGTCAGTCGGTGCACCCCCCCCGAGGATACCTACCCATAGGCCCCAAAGTAGTTCCTTTTTGGGTTTACCTTATAGAACTCTACATATGAACCCCAAATAGGGGCCTTTGGGTACAGCTGAAACTCCTAACACCTAGACCTCTACAGCGATGGATCCCTGTCCTTTAGTGCTCTCAGGGACTGCCCCCTTAACACACCCTCGAAGCCTCAGTGCTACGCTCAGAACCTGTGCACCTTCCGGATATCCTCGAAAAATCTTCGCTCCCAATACCCATACCCCCGGGAGGATCCAAAAAGTAGATCCCTTAATGGGGGTTCCTATAAAGTACCCTTAGTAGTATAGGGCCCCAAATTAGGGGATCTACTTTCCAGATCCTCCCGTGAACTCTGGGTAGCAGGCCCTCATCGATCATGATGTCCTGGATACGCCCCTGCCTGACAAAATGCAGGCGAGGAGCAGGGCCATCGTTCAACTCGGTGTCGGATTCGGAGTTTGGGGGGGTTGAGGACTTGGCTTGATGCGTTTACTGTAGGGGCCTAGATAATTACCGAGGGGTTCGTTGTTTATAAATATTGTACAGTGTCCCCAAAACCCCTGGGGTAGGGTTTAGTGCTCCCCAATGCTTTTCAGGCTCGAAAATCTTAAGCCCTACACCCTCCAAATCCTAGACTCGACCTTCTACCCTCCAAAATCGTATGCGATTACAAAAGGGTTTTGGGGGTTCCTTATTGTAATTATAGGATGATATACCCCGAAACCCTATTCGTATCTAGGCACCTATATTATGCATCGGACAGGAGGCCGAGCCAACGAAATACACGGCTCCACTGTTGCAGCGCGTGCTGGTCGCGGCCCGAGAAGCTACAGTGCTGGTGTAGGGCCTGGGGTATAGAGTTTAGGGGTTTAGGGTGCTGGTGTACTGGTGAAGGGTTACGGCCCGTTTCGGATGTTGATATGCTAGTCAGTGCTACCACTACTACCGAATACCTGAGACGAGGTTCGGAGCTATAGCTTAGTCTCTTTCGCTGTCAGATTCGGTGGTGGTCCCGGGATGTCCCGGGTTCATTGCCCACTGTTTAAGCCCGACATGTTTGGGATTGCTGTTGCAGGTGAGGCTCAGGACGATGTCTCGTACAAGGGTCGATCTCTTGCTGAAGCGCAGTCTCAACTTAATATAGGGGCCTTAATAGTTACCAACACGATTTGGGGGCTCCTTCTTCAAATTCTAGTCTATGGGCCCCAAAACCCTGTTCTAATTATTCAGGCCCCTATAGTATAGAACCCTATTATATAGATCCCTTATAGTAACCCCTTTAAGCGAACCCCTACATCAGCAGGATGAAAGTTTTGTCGCAATAAGATGTCTTTGCTTGGCGGAGGACTCGGAGTACGAAGAAGTGCATTTTACGTGGCCTGGCTAGCGGAGGAATTTCCATGCCAAAATGAACATACACTGTTGTTTTGTTCCGACGGAGGAATTAGTGACGTCCTTGCCAAACATCGCGACTTCGTGAAGGAGTCTATGGGGGAAGGGGTTTGCGAGTATGTGTTAGCAGACCTACCGGATGCGACGAACTTTCGTCCTGGCGCAGCATGAATTCCAAGACCGCTAGTTTGGCCAGGCCAGCATGTGTCACACGGAGGAGGTTTTTTGGACGGGTGCCTACTCGTTTTTCGTCGCGGGCGAGCAGCATGAATTCCAAGAACGCTAGTTTGGCCAGGCCAGCATGTGTCACACGGAGGAGGTTTTTTGGACGGGGCATGAATTCCAAGACCGCTAGTTCGGCCAGGCCAGCATGTGTCACACGGAGGAGGTTTTTTGGACGGGTGCCTACTCGTTTTTAGTCGCGGGCGAGCATCAGCAGGATGAAAGTTTTGTCGCAATAAGATGTCTTTGCTTGGCGGAGGACTCGGAGCACGAAGACGTGCATTTTACGTGGCCTGGCTAGCGGAGGAATTTCCATGCCAAAATGAACATACACTGTTTTTTTGTTCCGACGGAGGAATTAGTGACGTCCTTGCCAAACATCGCGACTTCGTGAAGGAGTCTATGGGGGAAAGGGCTTTGCGAGTATGTGTTAGCAGACCTACCGGATGCGACGAACTTTCGTCCTGGCGCAGTATTCTATCTACTAAGGCCCCTACAAAAAACACCCACGACTCGGCCATGCCGGTGTTGTTTAAACTGAGCCTCGCCTTGAGGCTCCCAAATCGAAAGAAGCCTAGGCTTAGGGTAGCCTTAAGGGGGCTCCTTTAAGGGATCTAGTCGGGGGTTCTACAAGGGGCTATTAGGAGTCGAGTAGGTAACCTTTAACCCTTTTTTTGGGTAGTATAGTCCCTATATAATCCCTATATATTCAAAAAGGTTAACCTTTAGTTCCCTTTGATACCCGACAAGTAGGAAGGTACTTGGTGTAAGAACCTACCCCGCAACAAGATGCAATCGCCTGTAGTAAGCATTCCCTGTCCAAAGGTTGGTGAGCGATTCTTGCAGGTCCTCATACATGTATGTCAGGGCATGGTGTTTCGGTGGGTTTCATTGTGAAATCGCATGCATCTTTGTTCGCCTGACGCCCCCGAAGCCGACAGTTTTGCCAAACAGACGCACAACCCCAGACCCTAAGCCCCCAACCCTACAATCTTGAACCTGAAACCAAAGATGCGTTGTTGCTTCTTCTCGTCATGACTATCCCTACTTAGAACGGTCTCACCTGTCAGACTGCGAACCTCATGCCTCACCTGGATTGTCCGAGTGTGAGCACCGAAACCAAAGACCCCAACCCTGGCCCAACCCTAAGCTTCAATCCCTATACCCCCAACCTGAAGCCTAAAAGCGTTATACCCCGCCCCCACATTCCGAACGTGACAGAGCACGCTGCTAAGGACTTCGTCAAGCGGAGTGGTGGTGAGGTCTCAATCCCCTCCGCCTCTCAGCTTGAAAAAGTTGGGAAGTTAAGGGCGAAGATCACAGAGCTCAAGAATGCACATGTACCTGTCATCTTTATGCTAGATATGTTTTGACTCCCGTCTAAAAGTTCAGGCTTTGTCCCAAAACCCTTAAAGCCTAAACCCTAAACCCCTAGACCCTACACCCTTGGTTCAGCGTGGAGGGGCTATGATTATGATCTCCCCTTCTCTCACCGCCTGGGATTGTAGGAAAGCCAGGCCAGGCCTTGGACTAGAGTATACCCAGAGAGCCCAATGCCCCTTAATTCCTTATTTTGGGTACCCTACATGATTAGGTGCCGTATTATAACAAGGACCCATAAAGGGACCGTAATTTTGACAACCACCTATAATCATGGCTTAAATAATAGTATGAAGCTTTTTATAATTAAAGCCATATTCCTTAATTAAGGGGTATTGGGCTGTCTGGGAAACCCACTTAGAACCCACATTTTTGGTGCTTATACACCCTACTTGGGAGTTTCCGATCCTTATAATACGGATCCTACTATTTAGGGTGCTATTTTAGGGTCCCCTCTTTTCGGAAACTCCCATTCACTAAGTCCCATGATACTCTTAAAAGTAGTCTGGACCCAGCAGGCCCCTCAAAGCTTAAACGCCGTGAGCCGACCGCTGAGGATTTGGGGCTGTTGACGATCCCAGAGACTCCAAAACACCTCAACTACGGAGTATGTCTTAAACTCTAGGCCTCCCAGCAGCCCTTTTGCTCTTTTCGTAGTTCTAGGTTCCTTATAAAGTTACCCAATACGAAAAAAAGGGAGCCCTGTTTGTTCCGAGGTTACTGGGCATCCTAGAATATAAATAAAAGGAAGCCTATTCTGATTTAAGCTATATTATGTAATTCAGGGGTTTTGGAGGCTCTGGGGCACTACATGATTTCGCATCGTTGTCATCGGCCTGCTTAGTTGTGTCCCGGGCAAAAATGGCAGACAAAAATTGAAGCAGCACATCCCTAACCGTTAGACTCAGACATATAGCGTCTCGAGGGCTCCTGCAAGGCCACGGATTAAAGTTTGCGGAGTTTAGGGTTTAGGGCGCGCGGGATCAGCGAGAACGAGTTGCATGAAGAAGGAGGATGCCTTGGAATATGGACCAGCTCAGGTCCGAAAGCCCCGTCAAACGCAATGCTGCAACCTCTCGGCCAAAGGTGCTACAATAACAAACGCTAAACTCCCCAAACCCCTGAACCCTAACGGTGCGGGTGAAAAGAGAGTTCGCGTTCAGGTCCTGAGGATGTTCGGGAAGGAGCTCGCTCCGGGCCTCAATCAGATGCTCAGCTTGTTTTGCTTGTGGGAGTTTAGGGTTGAAGGTTTTTGGGCTTTTAATCTCATATAGGTGCCTCAATAATTAGCAACACTATTTTGGTAATCCCCTACTATCATTACACTATAATGACTATAATGTACCCCCAAACCCTATTCCATTTGTGAAGGTCCCTATATTATAGGGCCTTTGAGCTTAAGATGCGCAGGTCTTCCTCTTATGGGGTAAAGATTTAAAGACTGGAAACGGTTAGGGGTTGGGATATAGGTTTCAGGTTTGACAGGAGGTTTATTGCTGTCCTTGGCTGGGAGTTACGGCTGAGGGTTTATCCCGAAACCCTAGGCCCTAAACTACCTTAAACTACAAGGTCTCAGGGGCTGAGTAGGTAACCTTCAACCTTTTGGGGCTTATATAGCCCTACTATCATTCAAAAGGTTAACCTTTCTTGGGCTAGGGTACTCAGCAACCTCGAGCTTTCGCAAAGGGCTGCATGTATCGAAGTCTGGGAATGCAGATCTTTCGTCGAAGGCCCGACAACACGTGGGATCGAGGAATGCCTCACGCAAAGGCTCCATGTACCTCTCTTTGTAGTAGATACTCAAGCCCTAAAGGGTTCCTATATAGGTAATTTAAGGCATAAGTAAGTATGTACTGTATGGGCACATGGTGCCTTAGGGTCAGATTGCAACCCCCACAAAGATTGGAGTTCCAGTCCTGATTCAGTTGCTACAGTTTTCAGTTGCTACGGCTAACGATTGCTGTGTTGAAAATGTTTAAGGGCAGCACATACACGACAAAATCATAAGATAGTTTTTGCAAGCTCGCGACTAGAGAAAGCATACTGTCTCTGTTACTCCATGGTAGAAACCATGCACTGGGACATCGGTCTCGTACGACAACATAACACGAACAGTGGCTCAGTCACGGTAGTAATCGGTCGCATGCTCGACAGCCGGAACGAGGCGGATTACGATACTATTGAATCAGCAATCAAAATCATGTTATCAATAGAAAAAGCGCGTTGTAAGATAGGGGAGTTTCGAATGATATAGGGACGTTTGCATCGATCCCCGTACGATCCCTTTAGCGTGGAGATGTGACAGAGGCACTCCCCATGTCGGAAGCCCCGAAAGAGAGAGAGAGAGAGAGAGAGAGAGAGAGATGCGTGTATATGTATGTGTATATATATACACATACATACATACATATGCATACACGCATACCCACGCACATGAACATACATGCATATGTATATATATATATATATATATATATATATATATATATATGAATCATACATACACTCAATGATACTTAGATACAGATAGGAGTCGAGCAGATGGTGCAAACCCTCCTCTGCTCGACCTCCCATGTTTCCAGTCGGCTCGGTTGTCAGGAACAACGCCGCGCAACAACGCACCCGCTTCCTTGCATGGGTCCTGTGCTCGAAGAAGTAAATGGGTCAAGGGTTTAGGTTTAGTTCAGTGTTTAGTCGGCTTGGCATCGCACTTGACTTTGTTCTTGCAAGAGTCGGCTTAGCTCAGGCTTCGTGATTAGAGTCATGGTTAGAGTGCTGTTTGGTGTGCTGTGTAATTAGGGCGGAGGCCGTTTAGTTTGCTTCACAAACTTTGCAGAATGCAAGGGGCTACGTCTCAGTTTTGCTGCACTTTGCTTGGTAGCTGAGGAGCGCGGCTAGCGCGGGGATTTTCGAAATTCGGTTTGGATGTTTCAGGAGAGGGAACAATGCTCTTTACAAGATAGGTCTGAAGTACGTCGTTCAGCACAGAACGGGCAGACTGCGGTGCAACGTGCAACTTGCCAACTGCACATCATGTAGTCGTACAGATCTTGCAAACAATGCAGTCTTGCATCGCATCACCCACGGAGGATAGATAAGGCTTTCAGCTTCTCTTTAGTGAAAAGGCTTAGAATGGGCACTGTAAAGGCGAATCTTGCAAGAGGCCCAGAAGCCCTAAACACCCCCAGACAAGACCTATCAACAACCTTCGTTAAACCTTTGTAGGAGCGTAGCGGTTTAGAGCAAACCCCAACACTACTATTGGGGTTTCAGGAGTACGATTTTCGGGCTGGTGCGCTAGAGGTCCGTGGTTCAGGGCTTCGGGGTAAGGAGAGCACAACGAGCTGTGCTCATGATGCGAGTTCTGCTCGGGTGCGGATTCAAGCATGGGGCTGTTTTGAGAGCTTTCGGGCATGGATATGCATGAGGTGCTTGAGTTCCGGCATGACCTGACGGTGGACAACAGCAAGGACATTGCAACTCAGCTGAAGGTACTAGGTTACTAGGTGTACCAACGCAAAAATCGATAACCGCAATAAACCCCAAATCCCTCTCAGAGAGGATTCGTCGGCGGGACTAAGATCGTAGCCCACCTGGCCCTATATCGCAAGGGTTTAGAGTTGAGGGGTTTAAGGTTTAGGTTTACTGCGGAGCTGCTTGTGTCTAACTCCGGGCGAAGTCGAAGCCTGTTGCAAAAAGGTAATTTGATCTGGCTAGTCCCCTGAACCCCGTTGCAAAGCATGGAATAGGGTTTAGTAACGGGTTTTCCAACCGCCGTGACAACACCGAACCGCAAACCCTGAAAAGGGTGCCACTGCACTGTAAAGAAAAGCAAAATCTACCCCGAAGCCCCAAACCCGAAAACACTAAACCCCTGAATCCTGGACCCCAAACTCTAATCCCAAAACTCTGTCTGGTGCTTAGTAGTGAATGCGGGAATGGGTTATGGAAAGTACTAACAAGGGACCTGGAGGACTATTATAGGGATCCATGCCCTCATTTCCCTACAAAGCACCGGACAGATCTCCATAGCTCCCAGGTCTTCTGAGCTTCTTTAGGGTTTAGGATTTAGGGTTTAGGAATTAGGCTTTAGAGATCAGGATTCAGGGTCTAGGATTTAGGGTTCAGGGTTTACCAGGCGTCCTTGCAAGCAAGCCTGCAGCAAAAAGGGTTCAGGTAGGCTCAAGCAACAACCCTGGACTCCGAATTCTAATCTCCAAACTCCGCAGCTCCCAGGTCTATCTCGTACAGCCAAAGTCCACTGCGCGGCCGGTTGCGACTCCTGCGACAGCAGCGGCTCGGCATCGTCCGGAAAGGTCTTGGGTTTCAAAGGGTGTTAGAGGTTTGCAAGAGTTTTCTGGGATCTAGAGGGGTTGACTACGGGAGTTTCGGCTTCAGTGTGAGAGTTTGTCAGATCCTGGTTTCGGAGTGGGTGTTTTACCGGTTCAGTGTTGAGGCTTCAACAGCTTCCCTGATTTGGGGTTTAGGACCTTCTGGTTCAAGGTTTAGGACCCTAGGAGTTGTAAGAGGCAGCCCCCGGGCTTCTGCCACGCTCGCGGCAATTCAAAGCATTCTAGCCAGCTTACCTAGGGCCAACAGTAGCCATGACTACACTCATTTCCCTGACCCTTGAAAAGCTAGTTATCCCGTGCAGCCAATGTAGCGGATAGGATCCCAAAGCAAGGAAGCATGTCCAAAAACAACCTGCTGCTTAGATTTCACATAGTCAACGAATGGAAATAATTCGGCTACAGGGGCCTGAATTAGTTACCTTACTATTAGGGGTTCCTTATTATCAAAGTATTACGATGGGCCTCACAACCTATTAATGCCCCTATATTAGTGTGATGACACTTGGTCTTCAGTGAGCCGGGGATAGGAGATAGGGGATCAAAGAGCGACAAAAGAACTCGAGAACTGTCCCTGCAGGCAGTCCTGAAGCAGCAAAGCGAAAGAAGCTTCGATTGGCTTCACAACACACAGTGGAAGGACCTGAAATTGCAGAGGTCGTGTGAGGTTTCGCATCTACTCTTCGTAGAAGCATCGCTAGCCAGACTGCTTGCAGCCTCGAGACCCACCGGCTGCCTTACATGCGATGTGCCAGCTTGGATGAGCATTCATGCAACATTTTTAAGACTCTACAGATCCCCTAAACCCTGAACCCTTGAGCCGTACAATGTGAACCCCTAAACCCTGAATCTCTACATAAATCCGCCCTAGATGCCTGCTGAGTGCCCTTACAGAAACCCTCAAAGGAGCCCCGAAGCAAAGCCTTTGAAGGAAACCTTAGAGGATCCCTTAACCCAGAGACTCCAATATCCCATAATTAAGGAATATACCTTAAATTGTAGTCGGATCCCTTTCATGATTTAAGGAATATTCCTTAATTAACGGATATTGGAGTCTTTGGGAAGAGAGCCCTCAACCAATGCCCTGAGGGAGCCGTTCAGCTTCTCGTCGAGTCCAGCTACTATCATTGCATAAAACTTCCTAAATATGACAGTATCTAGTATGCGAATAGTATGGTATAGTACAGTATAGTCTAGTATAGTACATGTTCCAGTATGTCATAGTCTATTGCTACAATGTATTACAGTCTATGCTGTGTCGCAAACCCTTGTTCTAACCATTGTGGTCTTGTTTGTCCTACTATGTGGAGGCCCGCTGATACCAAACCTTTGAATTCCACCGATCTTCATCGTGGATGTTCGTATTAAGCAGGAAAAAGACTTTCATGCCGTGTACACGATCATGCGCCAAAAGCCCGGGAAGAAAGGCCATCAGGGGATCCGGCTTCAGCTCATCAGTCTAGGGTTTAGTTCATCAGTCTAGGGTTTGGGGGCGGGGCATCCTTCTGGATGCTTTCGTCCGAACTACTGCCCCTTCACCCGAAGATCTCCACAGAGCCCAAAGCTCAGATTTTTGGACATAGGTGCAGGGCTCTCGGCGGTGACAGAAGCCAGTCTTGGGTGTGGCCAAGTCTATGACAGCTAGCCTGGCCGTTGTAATTGCATGGTTCCCTAAAAATGAAACCCTAAACCCGAAGGCCCGTGCACGGGCTTGTGGAGCCGCGCATTGTATACCCCTTTCAAAACCCTGCAGAGAGAATGACCCTAAACCCATCTAAACCCAAAGCCCTGTAGCCCTATGTAATCCTAAGCCCTATGACGACAACTGCAGACCTTGCCAGGCCTGTCCGAGTGTGAGTGTCAAAAAAGCCCTATGACCCTAAACCCTACAACCGATCTAAACCTTAAACCCATCTGAACCCTAAAGCCCTATAACCCTAAACCCTAGACTCTATAACCCTAGCCTAAGCCCTATAACCCCTATAACCCTAAACCCTATAATCCCAAACCCTATAATCCCACACCCTATAAGCCTACACCCTACAATCCTAAACCCTAGAACCCTAAACCCTAGAACCCTACACCCTATCAAAAAGCTCCTGCTTGGCCGCCCAAACATGCCAGCAGCATGGACTCGATGCCTTACCGGCCCCCCGCTTCCCAGAGATCCCAAGACCTCTGAATTTAAGGAATATACCTAAGGCCTAGGGTTTCCTGAAAGGGTTCCTTATAAGGGGATCTAAAGGGGGTCTATAAGGGAATCAAGGGTTCTATACCTGAGTTTCTAGGGGGCTTCATATTACGATTCAAGGTATATTCCGTAATTAAGGGGTTTTGGGTTCTCTGGAAACCCAAAGCCTACTGAGACCTGAACCCAAGACTCTGATCTGTGGAGGCTTGTTCGTGGTGACCAAGAAGCTTGGCGGCAGCTCTAGGAGAGATATCGCCGAAGTGCACGGTTTAGGGTTTAGGGTTTAGGGTGCCTTGGGTTAGTCTCATTCTTGTGACTACGAGGACGATGACAACGACGACGCGTAAAAAGTTTACTGTTTTCTTTGAGTTCGTGTTGTGTGTGCCATTTCCTGCGGGGCTACGGTGTCGGCTACAGTTATATGTATCCACTTTGGCGATTGTTTCTAACGTTGGTTTCGTGGTTTCCCATCAGTTCTACTGCTCCCAGGCCTTGCACTAGAGATTTATGTGGAGTACAACAAGTGCATTGCGTGGCGCTTGCATGTCTCGCAGAGTCTAAACTGCATATGCCAGGTTAGGAAGATGCGTGCGATTGCGATGACGGCGACGATGGTAATGGTGGCGATGAAAGCGATGAAGAAGAACGATTGAAATAGCACAATTAAGATGAGGATGATGATGATGATGATGATGACTGTGATGTCGATGATAGCTGGTGATGATGATGATCAGGGGTAGGAGCAGGCAGCTACCGCCCGAAGCCTCCAAGCCTGCACACATCAAGTTTGAATAAGCGGGCCGCACGTGACTTCGAGGAGTAGGATGCAAGCCGAATCAAGAGTCCAAATTCCAAGAATAGAGGATGGGCTCAGATGCAAACATAGCCGAAAAGGAGTCGTTGATGTTGAGAACATCATATTTTACTTGCTGGCACTTTGTGTTGTCCCTTTGTTGACTAACGCGATCTTTGCTTTATTGGGATAGGTTTTTAGATAGGGTCTACAGGGCTCAGGCCACTCCAGCCACACCCCTTTGACGACAGATGCTACACACCCAGTTCCGTTCAAAATCCTAGCCCTTCACAATCTCACAGCCCATAATTAGGCCGCTCAAAACCCTCGAAGCACGACGCAGCGAGGTCCTGTGTGGGCCAGCAGACGTACGACATTGCCATCCATGTGGATGAGGGGGGACTCCTCCACTACGGAGACACGGGCCGGTTCAGCGTTTAGGGGTTTAGGACACTGGGGTATATTGGGGTTCAGCGTTCAAGGTCATGGTGTTTCGTGATTTTATAACTGGGAGCTTCCACAAATAGGGGACCCTAATATAGTACCCTAAATAGCAGGATCCTTATTATAAGGACCCCAATCCAAGGTACCCCTATTTTCGGAAACTCCCAAATCAGGGTCTTCGGATACATTTGGGGTTTCGGCTCACGGGTTCGAGTGTTGGGGCACAGAAACCCTACGGGCTCCAGTTTTGTAAATAGTAGGTTACTAACCAGTTCCCAGTCACCCGGAATTTAGGCAACTGGGGCCCTAGTGATATTTTGAGTTGGCGCCTTGACCTTATGATGAACTGTACTCGTGTGCTTTTGGCATCTTTTAAGCATGACCTTCTCGCAAATCGGCGGACATCAAGAAAGGATCCGCTAAATCCGCTGCTGCTAGAGGAGACAAGAAGAAGTGGTGCTTGACCAGCTGCGACGACGCGGAGTCACTTGGTAGAGACTCGAAAACATGGGAGAAGTTTAAATTGAACCGTTTGATAGTGTGGGGCCTTCACCAAGACTCACCCTGAAAGCCGCGATGATGCCCGTAATCCGAAGTCCGGAACCTAGATTCTGTCCCTCCGTCTATACTTAACTTCAGACACCCAGAAACGGGTTCGATGGTTGAGATCCTGGCACCCCATATCCCCGAAAACAAAGCTCCTCCTGCAAACTATGAACATCTCAAGGGCTGAAGATCTGGGATACTAGGGGTTTAGGGTCTCGGTTTAATTTAAGGCTTCATAGCTTCAAGGCGGGGGTCCGAAGGCCCTTTGTTTGTGTGCTTTCTGCTTGGCATTCCTCGAGAGCACATGGCATGCATGCTTTGCACCAGCCGCAAAGCTCTCTCTTTTCACTACAAACTGGAGACTGCTGGTCGTGAGTCGTGCTGTGCCGTTGCGACCTGAGTGCAGAACCTTTATTGCAGCACCTGAGCTCTCAAGCGCAAGCCTCCGTGCTGTCCTTGAACCTGAGGTTAATTTGGGCGGATAGCCAGACTGGAAACCGCCCTTATGTGTGGAATCGCTTTCGATCAGAGCCTTGTCGTGCACTGGAGAGTGGCTGACCTACACTGAGTTTCCAACCTGTCGTCTTGAAACCTGAATCCAAATGAATCTCTAGACCTTATGAACCCTATAAGCCCTATACGCCATAAACTTTAAAGAAAGCGTCTAGCCCAATTGCATCGCTCCTCCGCTCAGAGCAGCCTTTATAGGGCCTCGTTTGCGCTTGGTAGTACCTATAGTCTCCATTGAACCAGTTTCATGGTTAAGATCATTAATAAAGTTTCTGCTTAACCAAAAAAGGAACTACAATGGAAACTATAGGTAGCTCTTTCTCTTGCAAAGACTATCAGCATCAGTCTGTGCTATGAAGACATGGGGTGCTGTATGTAGAAAGGCGAGGCGGGCGTTTTATTGCAACGAATGTTGTCGGCGTCACTGCCATTTTCTCCGACCCCTTAGAATCTGGAAACTAGAAGCCCGCATAAAGACGAAATACATGAGGGGTTCTTATGCTACTACATGGCTTAGCGTTCTCGATAGTTACCCTGATCCCCGATCCCTGAACTCGGCTGGACCGAGTTGTGAGAGCACAAGCCCTGAACTCTTTACTTGTGTACACGGCTCAAAGTTTATGACCCTGAACCTACTCATAACACCTCGCCTGGCTTGTCCCAGTTGTGAGCATAAACCCTGCAAGCTAAACCGGAAGAGAGCCGACCTAGAACGTAGCTGCGAACCAAGAACCTCGTCTGGCTGTGTCCGAGTTGCGAGAGCGTAAACCTTCCGGTTCCCTATAGCTTTGTGCTTTTGTGCTCTCTATCCTGCTTGGAGCCACAGGAGCCGAAGGGCGCGGGAAAAGGCAAGCAAGCAGCAGCGAAGGCTCTTTAAGGGGGGCGGCGGATGGACTCAGAGCTTCTTCTGGTAGGTTTCGTCGGGAGGTTGAGATTCCACAGGGTGTTGGGTTATCAGAAAGTGGAAGCAAATGGGAGTTTCCGAAAATTAGGGGTGCCTTATTTTGGGGGTCCTTATAATAAGGATCCTTTTTATTCATTGGCAAGGGTACTATATGCCTCATTTGGGGTCCTTATAATAAGGATCCTACCTATAAAGGGTACTATATTAGGGGTCCTCTGCTTTTTCGGAAACTCCCACGCAAATGGTCGTTGGGAGGCATGGCGGGAGGGAGAACTAAGGCGCTTTCATGCAAGGCTTCCGGCCCAAGCATCTCCCAGAGAGCCCAATACCCCTTAATTAAGGCGGAATATGGCTTAAGTTATATAGGGCTTCATATTCAAATTTAAGTTATATTCCTTAATTAAGGGGTATTGGGCTTTCTGGGGCTCCTTTGTTCCTGAAAGCATATCTCTTCACAAGACCGAACGGAGCTTCAGGCCACTAGAGATTTCCGATAGATCAGTTGCAAGATTGCACTACCCAGAGACTCCAATATCCCTTAATTAAGGAATGTACCATAAATTATAATAGGATACCTAATATGATTTGAGGAATACTCCTAAATTAAGGGATATTGGAGTCTGTGGGTAATCAGCTTGACGAATACAAAGATTCCAGCTCGGACTCGATGCCAAGCGGCCCCGGCATTTAGTCTAAACGGCACGAAACTGTGCGCTTTGCGGCCAGGCTGGCATCCTTCAACCTGAGTCCAAAGGCCTAAACCTTCAAACAATAATTTTCAATCCTTGCAGAACCCTTGATAAAAGGAACCCATATTTGTTTTTTGTAACCCCACATGGAACCCTACGAGGCCCCAAAGACCACCACATCCAGGCCGACCACTGGGCATCAGACGACCCGAAGGCTGAAGTGGGTCCAGGGCCGGCTTCAAGTAATAGAGAGGCCTTAATAACTAGATTGCCTATACTATCTTAGGGGCTCCTTGTGATTTAGCTCCCCTATATTACGAGGTTCAGCAGCAACGATGGAGTCTCCTCTTTGGCGGTAGCCGGCGTGATGCAGCTCTCGCCCATGCTGACGCGCCCGGGCTTCGTCCAGCTCGGCGTCCGCCCGCAGCTCGGGCCGGACCCAGCGCGTTTCCAGCGCTGGCAGCTGCCGGAGGAACAGATCCAGCTGCCGGGTTCCTTTAAGTGTTCTATAGGGTTTAGGGGTAGTTATAAGGGGGTATAAGTTGGGTAAATATGGTAATAACCGCTCCCAGCCAGTGCAACGGCGAGGGAGGGTGCAGCAGGCTCCGATTTCACGGGCCCTAAGCCCAGACACCCGAAGCCGTGATCTTCTCAGTGCTAAAACGCTTTGCAAAGCCGCGCCAAGACCGCACAAACACCCTGGACTTTGTGGCACGGGCTTTGGGTTTCGGGTTTTAGGAATCAGAGGTTTAGGGTTTTGATTTTTGGGTTAAGGGTTTAGGGTGCCAGGGGCAGGTTGATTGTAGGGACGTCGTCTAGAGAGGAGGTTGGGCTCGAATGGGGTGCGGTAGCTGTGCAAGAAGGCGCTCTTAAGGGTTCTAGAGGGGTTTTACAGCGCAGTTGTATTAGATCTTCAACAGCTGTACCCGGGCTTTGGGCGAGTTCTGTATAGCGGTTGTGATCCCAGGATTCACATACCTAATACATGGTCAGTGGGCGAACCCATTTACGATGTAGAGTACGCTGACGACACTCTGTTACTTGCGGTTACTCCGCCACAGCTCGCAGAATTATTACAAGCCATGCAAGTAGAAGCGTCATTATACAATCTTACGTTGGATGTTGACAAAACCGAGGTTCTGCAACACCCGAACACTCCACCCATAGCTATACATGTCGCAGATGGCACACCTGTACTACAGTTGACACAGTCAAGTACGTTGGTACCACTTTGAGTTGGACCCACACCACTGGGCGAGCTATTGAAGCACGCATGCAAAAAGCGCATTCTGCCTACATGAAGCTACAACACTTGTGGAGAAGTAGAATATGTCTGAAGTCCAAAATCCGCCTATATCATTCATATGTCTTGCCAGTTCTTCGTTACTCCCTTCAAGAACATTCAAGAACTAGCCTTGGAGGACAAACACCTCCGCACGATTGACGGTTGGTATTTTTGTAATCTACGCAGGTGAATGGGTATCAAAGCGTCGTACTACTCTAGAATATCCAACCAGCGAGTCTGGATCAATGCTGGATGCCCTACTTCACCCACACAAACCCTTCTCTCCAAGCAACAATCCCGATGAATTAAAATCACGTTGGCTACTCCGCAAGATTCTTGGGGTTTAGGGTTTAAGGCTGATGGTTTAGGGCTTAACTTGGGGCGAGAATGCCCACGACACCGCCAAAGATGGCGGGGGACACAGAGATGGCCGGGGACACAGAGATGGAGCAAGCGGCACCATTGTCGCCGCCCGAGGTGTCGCCGGGAGTGCCACCACCGGCACCTCCGCCACCACCATTGTCACCCCCACCGACTTATTCGTGGATACCACGGAGCTACACGGCTCCAGGAACAGTGCTGAGTTCGCCCAGCGGCGAGAGTCTATATAAACGGATCAGACTCGGCATCTGTACGGAGGCAGAAACCGCCTCATGGTGGGCTGCATCGGAAATGGCCTCAGCATCTCGACGTGTGAGACCGCGGACCGCTCTTCCGATTCCACCTCCTGCTCCTATTGCAAGCCGGCCTACTTCGAGTCCAACGGGCAGTGCCCTGCCTCCACCCTACCGGGGACGTGGGAGTCGGACACTGGATCTGACAATAGTCCCTATGGTGTCCCTTGTAGTCGTCCTTATATTCCTTCCCGCATGCTTCTTGAAGCACCAGTAAGTCTCGGGACTAGTGCAGGCTTTTGAGGGAAGTTCCTCAACTGAGGGTTCGCATATTGGGAGTTTCCGGAAATTAGGAGTACCTTTTTTTAGGTTCCTTATGGTAAGGATCCTCCTGGTTCAGCAGTGAAGGAGGCAAAAACAAAAGCTAAACCCTAAGCCCAGTAAATCCGTGAACCCCTAACCCCCAAACCCCCAACCCCTAACCCCTAAACAAAAACCCCAAGGCCCTAGAACCGTACACGTACACCCAAACTCATTTTCCAGGCCCCCTGGCCACAACTGCCTGGTCCCATTGGCCTTCTGGCAGCAAGATGCGGGAGGAATTAGGGATAGAGGGGCACAAATACCAATACTATTTTTTGGGCTGCCTTATTATGATTACAGTATAAAGGGCCCCAAAACCCTACTCTAATTATTAAGGCCCCCCTGGTAGGGGCTAGGGTTTGGTTTAGGGAGACCAGAACTTGTCTCAGGCTTTAAAAGACGGTTCCGGGATATAAAGCAATGCGTAAATAGGCGCCTTATAACGTTTGAAGGGTTTTGGCAATTGGGCGGTTCTACTTTGCAGCAAGACCCTGGCACCCTTCGCCTTTTCACTTGCTTGGTTTAGGGTTCTGGCTTGCTACTGGTTCTGGACTGGTGTATGTCCATTTCGTTGGACCTTTGGCGATATGACCGGCATTCCTTCCATTCGTTAGTTTCAAGCATGGCTAATCCTTGAAATCGGCTTGAAAGCCTCAAGGTAACACATGGGCAGTTGTCAAAATTAGGGTCCCTTTTTGGGTCCTTACTATAATACGGCACCTATTATTTAGAGAACCCAAAAAAGGGGCCCTAATTTTGACAGCCACCCACATAATTACGAAGTCGGGCTGTGGGTTGCTTTCTGCTGGTTTTTAGCATTCTGCGGGAGCATGCCCTGAGATTTTTCGGCCGGAAGCTGCTTTACGCCGCCTCATCTCCCTGATAATCCCTAGGCATGCCACCGTGCCGCAGACCCGAACACCTTTGCGCTCGTGAAAACATCAATGACCACTGTGAATATATGTATACTGTATACACAGACACACAGAGACAGAGAGAGGTGTATTTGTATGTATATACACACACACAGGAACACATACACACATCATTACACATGCGGGTTGCGTGGAGTTGAAAGTTCGACTCGTCCGTTTACTTTGCTGCCTTCACAGGAAGCTTGAGCCACCGTAGACAGAGTAGGATCGCTTGGTCATGTTAGGCAAGATATTCGGTGTGTCTACTGTACCTATGGACCCGAACAGTGCCCCTGCTGAAGATTCCGAGATCATCTTCCGTAGTCGCTGCAGGGTCTGGAGGTTTTGGGGTTTGACTCACATCATATGGTTATTGTGGGACGGACCTTGCTGCACCTGTTTCTTAAGCCCACCCTGAATGGTGAAGCTTCTAATACAATGCTCTCCACGCACTCTTTGATACTGTCGTCAAGTCCCACGCTACATCGCATACCTTACATAGAAACCCCAAAAACCCTCAACCCTGCAAGCCCTAGCACCCTATTCCGATTCCTTTGTCACAGGCGCGAAACCCAAGACTGCAGAGATCACGAAGGCGCCGGCCGCCCAGGTGCCTCCGACATGGCATTCTCGGATCTTGGGCTATCAGACGACTTTTCAGGGCTTTAAGGCTGTCGCGTTTCCGGGTTTTGTGCATTTTTGGTTTTGCGGTTTTGGAGTGTTTGTGCATTTGCTCGGGCTTGCTGACGCTCTTGGCTTTGATGCAGCAGACAACGATACGTGATTTACGGGCCTGAACAAATATTACTATGCTAGGGCTCCTTTACAAGACCAGTGTAGATTGTATACCCCAAAGTGCTGGCTTAATTATTCATTTTTCTTTGTGCAACCCATCCAAAACAACCCTTAGTCCAAACCTTTTAAACCGTTGGCTCTTGGGCTCCGGTCCATGCACTCCATAATCACTGGATTGAGCATCATACCTTACTTCATAGAGGAATCCCTGTTGTTTTAATTTAACATATCATCATAGAGGAATCCCGGTTATTCTGATTTAAGGTATACTCGATCCTTTATTCTGACTAGGGGTGTTTCAACTTGCGCCTATCGCCAGGCTGGTGCTGATCCCTGGCTGCAGAACGACCCATGGAAGCCCGCGCAGGCAAATGGACCGTTAGGGATTGTACCATGCGCAGATTAAGTATCGGATCATCTTCTGGGAATCACTGCCTGCTCTCTTGACATTCCAGCAGCAGATCTGTAAGGTTCAGGGCTTGACACCCTAAAGCCCTAAACGACATGCATATTGTATAATCTAGTATACTCTTGTTAACATAGTCTAGTGTACAGTGCAGCTTAACTACACGTTGCTGTGAGACTTGCAGCCCGAGGGAGTGTTGTACGAAGTTTTTTTTATCACTTCAGCGCGCAGGAAAGCATTGAACACCCAAGCCATAGTAGGTAGGTCTAGGCTTTGTGTAGAATGAGGCTAGCATGAGACCAGCGTTTATTTCAATGATACTACGAGGGTACCATACAACAACATCACACCACACCTACGAGGTCTTCGGGTTCAGCCGAGACCCAGCTTTCAACTCGGTGACCTGGTAGTAGAGTAGGGAACCTTGAACCTTTTTTGGGTAGTATAGTCCCTTTCACATCCCTGTAAAGCCAAAAAGGCTAATTAAGCTTTAGTTCCCCATAATACCCGACAAGTCGGGTGAGCCTTCAGCACGAATTTACGATAGCTTCATGCTGCGGCCCATCATTGCAATTGTGGCGCCGTGCCTTTGATAAGGCTCTCGCACCCCGTGCGTTTGACTAGTGAGCGGTCGGTATACCTACAGGCTCCATAGTAGTTCCGTTGTGGGATCGCCCTATAGGGTTCTAAGTATGAACCCCGAGAAGGAACTACTATGGAGCCTCTAGGTAATTGGAGTCAGAAGTAAATGGGACGATTCGGGGTTTGAACCGACGTGCCCAGAGGGCTGTGGGAGTTGGCAGCTCGCTTCGTGTGCATAGCATTCCTATGCGTACAGTGTAGTAACTTCTAGTTAGTACAGTCGAGTATATAGTATAGCACAGTATCTGAAAAGCTAGCAATCATGTTGAGGATGCTGCATGTGCTGCAGTCCTGAGAGATATCATGATGTTTGTGTGGTGACCCGGGGCGACCTCAGTATGATGACGACAGCAGTTCGCTAAAGTATCAGCTGCAAAGTCTTGTGGGTTCTTTCGGCGAAGTTCATGTCTTGCAATTGAAGCTTTGTGACTCCGTGGCGACTTAGTGATTGAACTAGTACAGTCTATGTAGCTGATAAACATCTCAAGTGGGCATGGGAAGGTGCAGAAGCAGACCCAGGTTGCCACACCGGCAGGTCACCTGGCAACGAGAGTCTTGAGTTTAGCCTTAAGGGTGTAAGCGTTTAGTGGTTAGGGTTTGAGTCCTGAGGCTGCGGATTCATGCATCGGGGGCTTTTCACTAGGTTTCGCCATATTCTGCCAGGTTACAGATTCTGAGCCCTACCGGGGAGGCTTCTAGGATGCCTGAACCTCATGAGCCCCAAGCCCTGCGCCCTCTTGAGCCCTAGATCCTCAAAGAAGCTGCGGGTCCCTGTTCTGGAAGATGGCCAGCGACACTGATCATGACTTCTTCCCAGCGTGCAAACACATGGCATGTGAAGCCGAGAGATAGAGAGATAAGAAAACCAACAACCACAATTGTATGCCGATACAAGCACACGAAGGATCAGCAGACAAGTGTAACAGGTACGCAAAAGAAACCGGGAACGAGAGACATCAAATCTGGAAATCACCGACATGGCAGCACAAACGAAGCCGTCGTAAAGGAGACCAGGTTGCTGAGACAGCTTCTCTCCCACCTGTCCTTCGTAAACCTTGTAAACCTCAGACAATAGCCTAAACCCCAAGCCGTAAAGCCCTAAACCTCCCAATGCTCGCCTGAGTGTGACCGCCGAAACCTCCCCATTCGCGATTTGCAAAATCCGGGGAGACTGGCTTGCCCCGTGTGCAAGCATGGCGATACATCGACAGAGGGCAAAGCCATGCGTGTTGAACGCCGGAACCTTCCGGCTCATGTGGGTGCTTGTCAAAATTAGGGTCCCTGTTTGAGGTACCCTAAATATTAAGTGCCACATTATAATAGAGACCCAAAAAGGGACGCTAATTTTGACAACCACCCATGTAAAGCAGTACCCTGTATCCGAATTGAAACTAGCTAGTCCTAAAGATCACTTGTGAATCGCAAGCTCGAAGTGCAGATTACTTATACTTTCCATTGACTGCCCAGTCGCACCACATCGGACCGCTGCCGGACCAAAAGCCGCTGCAGCACAGGCGCCCGAGTCCAACGATTTCAGAAGAGATGTTTCGGTTTGTTGGGGTATGAGGGTTGGGTTTCTCAATCTGAAAATGATGTGACTTGTCTAAGCTCCGGTGGAAACCCATGAACCCTGAGCCCTGTCCGAGTTGCGAGAGAATAAAGCCTTCAGTCCAAGATGACCTGGGACCTTTATGGGTGGTTGTCAAAATTATGGTCCCTTCTTGGGTCCCTATAATACGGCACCTAATATTTAGGGTACCCCAAAAAGGCACCATAATTTTGACAACTACCCATATGGGCCCTAAAGGCCCGAACCCCAAAGCCTGAAGCCCTCAACCCCAATAAACCCTCCATTCAGAATCCCAAGCCGTTTAAAGCTAGGTTTCGAATCCTTATACACCCTGAACCCTTTTGAAATCTGGATTTGGAAGCCTTGAACCTCCAACCTCCGGCGCAAAGAAAGACAAAAAGACGAAGGCTTGCACCGAAACACTAAACCCTGCCTGGATACGTCCGCCCTAAACCCTAAACCGTGGGGCAAGGGCCGGCGGGGGGGTCGGGGCGGGGCGGCGGGGGGAGGGGTGGGAGGGGGCTGTGGAAGGGTCGAGTGTGAGCGTCAAAAACCCTTGTGCCCACTATTCCCAAACCTTGCGCCCTTTTCGGTGCCTCGTGGTTGGAGCGCAGGGCCTGTGAGTGCCTTACCTCCACGCACAGCGGACAAACCGCTTGTAGGGATCCTAGCGAGTCGAAAATGGCCGTAAAAAAAAACAAAGAACAAAACCAAAACCCTAATACCTCAACCCTACTCCCCAAACCCGAAAGCCCTAAACCCCAAACCCCTAGTCCCTAAACCCGACAGCGTGCTGGGTAGGAAGGAAATCGCCTGAACAGGCGCCCAGACAAACCTCGGCTCCGGCGGCTGAGGGCTCCTTCGTCGCAAGTCGAGGAAGCGGTCCTTCTGAAGGATATATATGTACACATACAACCAGAAGTGTTTTGTATATGTGTGTATGTATGTATATATATATATACACATATACAAATGTGTTTTGTGTTTATACATATATATATATATATCAATCTATATGTGTGTGTGTGTGTGTATTTGTTCCTCTGTGTTTGTGTTTATTTATACGTATACAGGTGCATACAGAGAGAGAGAGAGAGAGAGAGAGAGAGAGAGAGAGAGAGAGAGAGAGAGAGAGAGAGAGAGAGAGAGAGAGAGAGAGAGAGAGAGAGAGAGCGATAGAGAGAGAGAGAGAGAGAGAGAGAGAGCGAGAGAGGGAGAGATGGAGAGAGGGAAAGAGAGAGAAAGAGATAGAGTTTAGTTTCGGGTCGGGTTTAGGGCGGTAGGATTTTGAGGTTTGGGGTCGATTTCGGGGGTCCTGCTGGCAAGGACCCTCTACGCAAAGTTTAGGACTTGAGTGGTATGCGGTTTGTGTTCGAAAGACGAAGCAAGGTTCAGTGATTTTGGCGCACGGTTCCGTATCTGCAGCCACCCACCTTCGCTTATGCTGCACGACGTACAAACACAAGCCGGTGCATACCCACCGCCGAAAGGCCCTGACCCAAAGACCACAAGCCTTTCCTTGCAAAGTGTGGCTTCGGATATCTTATCTACAATCACTTAGAGGCTGCGTGCGAGAGAGAACAGCTCTGATTGCATCACATAGTTAGAATTAGAAACTTAGCAGAACGTCCATGTACTCGGCTTTCAACCTTGAAGCCCTAGACAGCGTATGTTCGGGCAAACAACCCTATACCGAAACCCCAAACCATCCCCAAACCCCTAAGCCCTATAGAGACCTGATAAAAAAGAGTTCATTTCGTTTTATGTTTTTGCCTTCAAGGGACTCCTACAGAGGTACAAAAAGGCCGGAGTATATACTGTGCAGATGCTGGAAGGGTTTCGCAGGGGCTGTAGGAGAGATCGGGTCGTTTTGGGTTTCTTTGGAAGAATGTTCGTTTTGGGATTTCGTGTTCGAAGTCATGTCACAGCAGATGCGCGAGGAAACCAAACGAACATCTTGGATGCCAGGCCAAAAGTACTGTCCTCCACCCTCAAACTCGGCCGTAAACGCTGAGGCTTCCAAACCTCGGCCCCGAATCCTCAGCCCTGACTCACCGGATTTGTGCCCACGGCGCTGGAGTTCAAGTCTGAAAAACCGAATCCTCGCAACCCTGAAAGCCTACAGTAGAAGCCCAAGAGTTGGAAACCCTATAGCCTCGATCCGTAAGAGTAATGTATAGGGAATCCCAGCACTATTTGGCCTTAATCCGGTTTCCAACTTTATAGGGTTTACTGTAAACGGAGGCAAACAGAAGCCCTAAAACCCCTGAGCACCCAAACCTGCCACTTAAACACTACCTGCACCCCAAAGGTATGTAGAAGAATAGCCTTTTTATAGGGGTTGGGCCCTTATTTGACTTACTTTGGTATGTAGAATAATAGCCTTTTTATAGGGGTTGGGCCGTTAGTTGACTTACTTTTTTGGGGTTTCGGTAATGCTGAAACTGACGTTCGTGCCCAGGCCCGAAGGATCCGTCTACGCCCCCGCCGAAAGCCTCGGCAGCCCAGGCAGTTCGATGAGTTCTGTTTCGGAGCCTTATTTGGGTTCAATACAGGATGGAGAGGGTTGTTCAGATAAGGTTAAGATCAGAAAATTGAGGGAAATTGAAATTGAGGTACAAGGATTCCAAAGGCAGATGCAACGGCAGAAAGAGAGAGAGAGATCCCAAACAAAGGCAGGCTTTCGCTCGAGGACGTTGGGTCTGGACGGTAACTTTGTAAATGTTATCGCTTTTTTTTGTCCCGGGGTGCACCGGTAAGGCGAAAAACCTCAGGCTGAGGAGTCTATACATTTAGGGTTGTCAATACTGTAGACCCGGTTAAGGGGCTATGTTGTATAGGGTTGACATGGTTTACGCAGGCTTTGTGGTTAATACCTTGCAGTGTTGTTTAGGGAGTACTTTGACTTTGACAAAGAGCCTTAGGGTCCAGCTCCACTGGTTGTTAGGTCTTATAGGGTCTCAGCGTACTAGTACCGTATCCCCGAAACCCTAAACCCTTTTAAACCCTAGCCCTACAGCCAACAACTATCGTTTGTCATGTCTCGAATTGAGCCAGTGGAGCAGTGAATCTGCGATGCACTCCCTCGGAGCATCCGGCAAAGTCGTGCAGAATGCATACTGAAAAGCCTCTCTCCTTGGATATGTAACTCGTGTAGAACCCTTACAGTGTCTTTGTCAGACCCCGTTAGTACCATCTGGTTCCTTACAGTACACCCTGAACCCTAAACCTCAATGTATATGTAAAAAGATAGACGATCCGCCTGGCTTCGCTGTGGCATGTCCAAACTTGAAAGCCCAATGTAACCCTGCATAACCCTTCGGGACCGTTCAGGGTTTAGGGTTGTGGGATCTTCTAAGCTTTATCAAACACTATAAACCCTATGCCGCACTCCGCGCCAGCACTGCAAAACATACGATCGGCTTACGTGAGAAATTGCTTCTTGGAGACCGCACTCCTTCAATCTTTACGAGCCGAAGCAATAGTATTGGGGCCTTAATAATTAGAGTAGGGTTTTGGGGTATACCATAATTGTTATCAGGAAACCCCCAAGATCCGATTCTAATCATTAAGGCCCCGACATTAGCGCTTCTAAGGGCAGAGGTTCTATGACGCAGACTAGGTGGACTGCTCTAGGTCAGGAATGGTCAGGATGCCTTGCAGGGGCTCGCCCTCGGATTGGTAGGTGGGTCGAGGAGATCTTAATTTCAAGTACTCCTTTTCGCATATCTGAATGCATAATTTTCTGCTTTTTCTTCCAGGCTGGACCGGACCCCTGGGACAGCGGCGACCCGTGGATGCAGGCGTGCTGCCGAGAGGAACTGGCTGGTTCAGTTCAGCAAACAAACACAATCCTTAAGCCGTAAGCCCCTTAAACACTTCCCGTAGCCGCGCCTTCAAACAAGCATGAATCTGAATGAGTTTGTGCGTGATTGCTCTGGCGATAGGTGTGAGGCTCTGCAGCAGACGGCAACGAGTACGTAAGTACGGGGTTCAGTGTGTTCTGTTTAGGCTTGGGGTTCGAAATTCAGGGTGAAGGTTTTTGTTGGCTTAAGTAAGGGTGCAAGGGTTTAAGTTCAGGCGCTGAGGGTTTAGAGTCCAGGATTCAGGGCTTGCCGGAACCCTCAGACTAAGTGAACTGCATCTTGGGGCTCCTTTCCCTGAAGGTAGGGTTACACAGAGTTCAGGGTGCAGGGTTTAGAGTTTGGCGCGCCGATTGCCGGCGAGACTGCGCAAGCCCGATGCAACAAAGGGTTTGGCACACTGGTGCCCCCTGCCACATTCGGACTTCGATTTATTCTATCATGTCGGTTGTAAGTCCGATCTGAGCCTGGTTTGTTCTCTTGACTCACTGCATCGTCAGAATCCCAAAGCGAGTCGGTATATCTTTGATTTCCGCAACTCTGAATGTTGACGGTTGCCAAAAGCATGCAGATGGCGAACGGAGGCACGCGCACATGCATGTATGCATGTATGCATGAGTGTGCGGACCGAGCGAGCAAACCTGCCTGCAATGTGTGGGATGTTCACGGCGCATGTACACATGCATGTGTACAGATGCAGACGCAACTGTTGGAGAGCTCATGTACACAGGTGTCGACAAAGAAGAACACGGGCAAGAAGCAAACGCAGGCAGTGCTCCGTGCTGCTGGTGCATTTGAGTCGAGGATTTCCTTCTTGGTTTTACGAGGGCTTGGGGTTGGAATATGTGGATCTGCCGCTGTTGGGCCTAATGTAGGAAACTGATTAAGAACCCTGGGCCTATACCCAAAGTAGTAGGATTCATATAAGGAACCCCAGGGTTTCTTAATCAGGTTCCTACACTACGTGCTTTCGATGTGTGTCCTTGGGCTTCAGCTGCAGTTTGGCCAGCAAAGGATGCCCCACAGCCCGAAGCCAGAGACTCCAATATCCCTTAACTACGGAATATGCCTTATAGTTTATATTAGGGGTCCTACTATAGTTCAAGGTATATTCCGTAATCAGGGCATATCGGAGTCTTTGAGAAGCTGCTTTGGCTCATGTCGTTCAGTATCGGTTGCCTGCTCATCACATTACTAAAAGACGGAAGAGCCACAAGGCGTGGTGGCGGCTCTCCTTGAACTAGCATAGAACCTGCAGCAGGGTCCGAAAAAGGATTTGTTTTCATTGGCTCGCGGGTTCCGTTTGAAGTCCGAAACTTGCAGTAGGGCTTACTCAGTCTCTGGATGTGGATCCAGCAAAGCAGCAGGGCTTACGCTTTGAGGGTCTCAGAGTGTCATTTAGAGTTTCGTGTCAGCATTGCGGATTAAGGGTATCAGCATTTAAGGGGTCACCCCGACTCGACACAGGTCAGGCATCTCCTGAATACGCCTAGAACACTGGTCTAACTGACCGAAATCCCTTAACCTTGAGGCTTAAATCCCCAGACTTCCTCCAGATCCCCCGAACCCTAAGCGACCTTACTTGAAGGATCATGGGACTCAGTAAGTAGGGTTATGAGAATCTTAATTAAGGTTATAAGTAGATATAACTATAGTTACCTTAGTTATAACCCTACTTACTAAGTCCCCTGATCCTATAAGTAGACCCTAAACCCTAAACCCTATAGATCCCTTTAAGGAGCCCATTAAGGAACCCTACTTACTAAGTCCCCTGATCCTTTAAGTACAGTTCATCCCCACTCTGACCTGCAGGGAAGCGAAACCTCGAAGCCAGACTCTGAATCCCGGCAGAACCCAGAGACTCCAATATCACTTAATTAAGGAATATACTTTAAATTATAGCAGGATCCCTAAAATGATTTAAGGTATATTCCCTAATTAAGGGGTTTTGGAGGCTCTGGGACCTTAAACCCCAAGCGCAACATAACCCCAAAAAACCGAAATCCTCCTTTCAAGCTCATCATAAGGGTTGTGTCTGAGTGTTTGCATACCCAGAGAGCCCAATGTCCCTTAATCAAGGAATATGGCTGAAATTATATAGGGCTTCATATTATGAGTCAAGCTATACTCCTCAATTAAGGGGTATTGGGCTCTCTGTACAGGCTGCAGCCGGCCCCAGCCCAAGCAGCAACAAAGCTCCAGCTGCTGCAGCGCCTTCTACGCCGGCACCGCAGGAGAGCGGAAAGGGTTTACTTACCTATACTGTACTATTTTGGGGTTTCCTTAGTATAAGTATAGTATGCTGCCCCCCAAAACCCTATTCTAATTATTAAGGCCCTTATGTTCGGCCAGTTTAGGCAAGGTTTGTGGGTTAGCGGTACAGACTTCTGAGCTTGCGGGCTGGGGGTGTCCAAGATTTAGTTTGCGCGGTTTGAAAGTCCGATAGGTTGTGGTTGCTTGGTGTGATCCTTGTTTGGTGACACGCTGTAAGAGTATTTATGAAAAGACTGAGGATGTTTCACCAAGTTGGAATTGCATGCTTGCATCCCGCGCTCACAGCCAAGCCGACAACTATTGCGGCATCCTGTTGGATGCCTACGCAGACCTTTCAGTGCAACCTTGCAAACGTTGAAATCCCCGCCGACGCCCCCGCGACTCAGTGCCCAAATAGTCGATCCCTTGCTGATTGCTGACGATATAGACAGTCTCTAAGCATCATGCCTTCATCAACCGGGTCGGAAGATCGTGTGGCTGGTGTCCTAGCTAAAGCAGCCAGTTGCCTCGGATACGAGATCACCATGAGGGGGACCCAGCCAGCGTGTCAATTCTCCAGGCGTCCACCACTCGAAGCTCTACAAACAAGGCGGCTTCACAGAGTACCGCGCCTGTCGAGGTGTCGCAGAAGGACGACGGCGAGACCTTGCCAGCTTGGTAAGCTTTCGTGCATTCATTAGCATTTTCTTGCCTGGAATCTTCAACTCAATGTCCATTGGCTTCTGCTACTAAGCAAGGCAGAGCTGCCCGTGGGTCATCCGCAAGACTTCTTGAAAGTGTTGTCATTCCTGCTGCTCTCTTAATGCAACCATGACTCCATGACTACTCTTGCTCATGCTCGTCATAGTCCTACTGGTGTTAATGTTATGGCGATGACGACGCATGTTTATGCACCTGCTCCGAACCTTTGTGACTTACTACTCGATACTACATTCACCGCCCCTGCTGCGGTATAGTACGCCGGTTTCGTGTTCTTGTTTGTTTGTTGGTGGTGGTGGTGCAGCCGAGAGGAGTTGACCCGCAACACGAACAGATACCAGCGAAACGAAGTTGTATTCTTGCAGTCACATTCAGGCGCATACTATCTGTGCTGCCGGCATGCTGTGCTCAAGCCTGGAACCGGCGTTCGGGAATGGCCACTTTGCTTCAACGCCAGGGACGTTGTTGGAGGAGCACAGACTTGCAGTCCTGCTAGGGGTTCAAGATTGCCGGCTGGTTGGCTTGAGAGAGAATCTTCATGCGAAAATTCGGCACGTTTTCGACATCAGTTGCAATGTCAGAGCTCGTACTACCTGTAGTCTCCTTTGTAGTTCCTTTTTGGGTTACCTGATTATGGGGTCGTAAGTATACAATATACAACAGGTTAATTAACAAGGGAACTAAATTGGAGCCTAGAGGTAGAACCCATAACCCTAAACCAAGGTAGATCCTGAACTCTGAACCTTCAGCTGGTCGCAGATTGAAGGTCGGTCTCGGGTATGGGGAGAGCCCAATACCGCTAGATTAAGCAAGTAAGGAATTCACCTTACATAAATCATAACATTAAGAATCCATGTTAAACTTAAGAATTACATATTCCCAAATTGAGAGGTATTATTTGGATCTTAGACATGAGCCCTGCAACACTCGCTTGGGCTCGTCGGTCGTTGACCTCGCGTTTTGCGGTTTAGGGTCTGGGGAGATGTCAGCTGCCGGAGTCCAAGTCAGAAGGGTTTGTGAGTGCCAACATGTCGAAGATACCGCAGCTCTTGCGCGCCTCAAGGCCTGAAGTTACTTCTGCACCCCTCTCCCCTGACCAGCTTATCTTTGCGAATCTTTGCTAGAGTTATTCGAGAATCAACTACAGCTTCTCTCATTAATTAGAAGAAACCTGCACCCTAAACTTGGTCGCAAGACCATCTGTCTAAAATCTCATCTTGTGCTTCCGACTCGGCCTGATTCCCTTTTGGCCAACGGAAGACGCAGTACCACCCCGACCGAACCCAGCACCTGCTGTTGAAGGCTGCGCGTCTACCTATAGTCTCCGTCACTGAGTTCCTTTGGGTCCTATAAGGTAACCCAAACAGGGAACTACAATGGAGACTATAGGTGAGGCGTCTGGGCTTAAGAGCAGGAGACTGTGAGGCCGAGGCACGACAGCAGTATATCCGGCATTCCTGATGCAGACGAAACGGCATTGGGTCGAAGGAGCTTTAAAACCAAAGCCGTCCGCCAGACATATTCTACCTAAACCCTCAGTTACAAGCAGAACAGTAATCCGTATGTCTGGAGGAGAGTGCGCGGCGTTCCTCGTGGCTTCGGCTCGGCACTGCAGGTGCGCTGGGCGACTATGGCCGAGAAGGCACACGCCGCTGCTCAGATTTTTTCTTATACTGTAGTTGTTATTCAGGCCTCTATGTTAGACCTGTGGCCGCAACCCCGAACAAAGGAAGCCTGTTGCTTTGGGAAGGCTGCGGGTTTGCTTTGTCGGATGACTGGTTTAGGGTTTAGGGTTTGTTCCCAGCTGTGTTGGGTTTAGGCAGGGTCGGGATGGGTTTGGTGCATGCGATCATTACACAAGTCTACTTTTGATATTAGTTCATGACTATCATTCTTACCATTCGTATTGCTATTACTACTGTCGTTATTGTTTGTATCATAGGAGGGCCTCTAGCAGTCAGTAAGGTTTTCTGCTTCCAACAAGAGTAGTCGAGGCAGGGGTCTGACCCTCACAGCCCCTTGTAGAAACCTAACTTTGGCTTTGTAGGGTTTAGGGGTTTAGGTTTGGGGGTTTTGGTTTTAGGGGTTTAGGCTCTAGGGTTTAAAGTTTTGGGTTTATGCAAGCAGGCATATAGGACAAGCCAGAAGCGAATCACTTGTGGATGAACTACATTTGGCTTTAGGGTTCACGGTTGTTTGCGCTGGCCGGCACCCCTTGTGCTGAAAGGGTTGCCCTGCCCAAACGCTGAAGGCTTTGACCCTAAATCCGGGAACGCTGAACCCGACACGGATCTACCGAGTGCTACAAAACCCTCAAACCCTAAGGCCGCGGACTTGGTTACTGTTTCCAGACTCAAGGCTCTGCTAAATCAAGGTGAGGTGTCGGGTTCAGGATGTGTATGACTATCTAGAATACTCGGGATTGAAACGGGCTTGAGGGTTTTTGGGGTTCAGAGCTTCAGGTTTGTCTCCAAGACCGCGCCTGCCAACGGCGCTTTCGGAACCAATACATGTTCGCAGCAGTTTTGTGAAGCTGAGCCCTTCAGCGCAACCTCTGAACCCTGGAGCCCACAAATCCGATAACCCTACACCCTGATTCACCCGAAGTTGCATGCCTCGGCTGCGTCCAGAACCCTATACGCCTTTGTCACTTGAGCCTGTGACAGCCTGTGCAGTTCCTCCAAATATACAACACCCAACCAAAAACCCGGCTTTGTGCGAGAGTGAGAGTGGAAACCCAAAACCCAAAAACCACCACACCCAAACAAGCCCCAACAATCCTCCCGAAGGCCCCCAAAGATTCAATATTTATCGACTGGACGTGGACGGCCCTGCCCTGGCGACACGGCGAAGAAGGCGTCGGTTTGGGCACAGTGGCGGCTGCCAGGCTAAGCTTTCGATGGGTGAGTTTTGCTCATGAGTCTTCTTGTTTCTGACACCATTGCTACTGTTGTGAACCTCAGTGTTACATTGGTGATGACTCGCACCACTCTAGTTTTGGTGGTTAGGGCGCTTCATGCCGTCATGACTATGGATTGTTTCTGAAGCGTTCCGGGCTTCAGGTTTGGAGATCCACAGGGGATCCGGGATTCTGGCCTACTTCGTGCTTTGAGGTGGCCCTCCGGCGCAGGAAGGGCTCAGACCTTCAGAACGGTGCGGCTTCCAACGTTAGTTTGTTTTGGCTAAAGCCTTCGCACATGAACCTGCGCATGGCAGACTTTCTGCGAACCCTAAACCCCAGTGAGCTGCCAGCCACCCTAAACCCCAAGCCCTTAACCGGTGCCTCTGGAGACAAGGAGTTCAAACAAAAACTGAACCGGCCAAGGACAAGTTCGGCCTGGTTCTTCTCAGCACCCCCATGTCGCGGGAACTGCTGAATGCTACATGGTCCATGACTGGGAGGCACATTGTGGCAGATGGAGGCCCCCCCCAGCAGCTCTGGGTTCTTGTTAAGGACTGTAACTGAGGAAGGTTAATTACTACAGTAGGGATCTATAGTAAATCACATGGTTTCCTTATTATGGTAACTTGAGTTACATGCATTAACAAGACACAGGTTGAAGTGGGGAACTCAATGCAATGGGGTGGGCCTGCGACTAAACAAAGCCTGTTTCGTTTGAAAGCCTTAATCTGAGGATCTAGAAACGTCCTCACTAGACGGATTTAGTAAATCACCGGTCTAGTTGAGGGCCAACTATGGGGCCTAATTCTAGTTGACAGGGACATTAGTTAGTGGTTACTTAGGCTCTTCTTATATCGGTTGTCACGGGGAAGCAATTGAAGGTTTTGACCCTCAGCCCGCAGACCTGGATCCCACATCTTGATGCCGAGCTCGCAACCCAAAGCCAGCAGCCTTACTACCCCGAGACCCGACACCCACGTTCCCAAATCCTGGCTTGGTTGCGTGCGCTCGAACCCTCAATCGCCCACCAACATCCAAAACAACAACCCGAAGCGTTGAACCTCAAAACCACCCTCCCAGCCGCCCTTCTTCCCCCGCCCCCTCAACAATTTAGCATTTAGGGCCCCCTCCCCCACCCTCCCCAGCCCTCCTCAACAAAAAGAAAGACGAAAGCCCTATATAAACCTCAAGACCACCCATCCCGCACACCCTCAAAAACGGACGGAAGCCGCGACGACCAGGTGCCAAGGTTCTGCAGGTCACGGCGCCGGAGCTTCTACCCGAACTGAGCCACGGCTGCGCTTCACAGTTGGGGGTTTTGGTTAACTTAGGGTTTAGCGGAATTTGGGCTAGGGGTTTTTGGGCAATTGACGGAAATTTAGGACAGTTTGAATAATCTACGGCAGTGTTCAGGGTTCTGCACACACACACACACACGCACGTACACTTACAGATATAAGTCTGTATTTACCTTTGCACCTACGTCGAATCTGCATTTACATGTACAGTTAGTTGCATACATACACACATACATACATGCATAGATACACGCGCACATACACCCCCCCACACACACACACAAACACATACATCCATAGATGCATACATACATACATGCACAAATTATGCATGCAGCAGACCGTCGTGCACCGCCGATTAAGCACAGATGTGATGCACTGGTCCGTTCATTCCGGGAGACTCGCGATGGAAAGTCGAACGCCAGGATCGTTGGAGACTTCGATTCTGCGCCGGAAGCAGTTCTTCAGGCCTATCGCTCCTTGACAGCACGCTTGATAGCGTGGGAATCTGAAGAATTATCAAAGTATTCGCTTCCGATCCCCGATGCAATCGCACTGGGTTATGACCCGACCGAAATCCGCTGTGTTGGTGGATCGCGTAAGCGACTGACACCTTACCGCTACCGGGTCGACCGATTCGACTCGAGTAGCGATTCGAGTCCCGATCTTGTTAAGAGGTTGGTATTATTGGTTGTTTCCATGTTGAACAACAGAGACCCGTTTTGTTGCAGGACATGGGGTTGGGAGCTTCGGGCTTAGAAGTGTGGCTTTGGAGAGTATGTGCCCAGGGTGTTGAGCTTTGGTGTCACGCCTTGTGGCTTAAGCGTGCCTGTGGTCGTTACTGGTGCCAGCAAAGCATTGCAGTCGTTCACTTGTGGCCTAAACCCTGACCGTTACACGTAAAGCCCACCTTGAAGCCCGGAGTTAAGTCAACTCCAACAAATGCCGGAGCTTGGTTGGCAAGTTCAACTTGCACTGCCCTGGAAAAGCGAGCCGCAGAGGCGTTCTTATCCGACGACTGGCCCTAGACCGGAAATCCCAAACAATCATAACCCCGTGAACCTGCGGCCGAGGAGAGAAGGGGGTTGAGGTTCGAGACTTGTCACACGATCAAGACAGCACCGACCTGGAAAAGTGCCTCCAAGCAGCGAAGGCTATCAGCGCTCGTCTTTTCAGTTTGCGATGTGCGAGTTGAGTTCATCGAACTCTTCGGGGTTGGGTTTTTTAGTGTAGGGTCTGCAGGCCAGGCACAAGGCATCGCTTTGCTTGTGTGTATGAGCCGTGCCAAACATGGGTTCAGGTTGCAGCAGCACGACCACATCAGTTGAAAAAGCTTTTCCCTGTCCAAACTTGTCCTGCGCAAATCCTACGAAAGTCTTGTGGAGACTTCGGATAAGCTCCTGTGGTGGGAGGAAGCTGGCTGTGAACGCGTTTGCGTCGTGGGACAGTTTGCCGGAGCCTATGCTGCATACGATGGCGGGTTCAATGTAACCCAAATCAACTTGAAGAGCTTTCCGTCGCCGGGAATGTTGCGGTCTGGCGAAGCCGTTGGGAAGAAGTTGCAGGGAGCAGTCCTTGAAAGTCCCATCGACAGCACTTAACAGTTCTATTGAGATGCTTGTTTCGACTGCAGCTCATTACCGACAATCCCAGGTGTCGAGGGGCGCTTGGACCACACCTTCGCGGCGATGAATGCCATGCACAAAGCGGCGCATGTCCAGGACGAGTGTCGTTCCCATTACGATGTTTAGAACTACTGGGCTTTGGAGTACCATACTTTAATATTTTTTGGGACCTGTTACTTCAAGGGAACCATTATGAAATGAAAGTCTATACTTCTTTCTCCCTGGCCACTTCAAAGCCAAGACTAGTGTTTGTACTACCCGATGCCTTCAACCTTCTGTGCAGGTCCCAAAGCCTCAACCGCCATTGCAGGAGATGCTATCCCAAAGCCATGTTTGGTCGCTGACTTCATGCCCGTTCTAGTTTATGGGCTTCTCCCTAAACCCCACACGTTGATGAACCGGGCTGCGCCGCTGTTTCTGATCTCGCTTTCCAAGTCACCCCGGTGGTCATGATTTGGGTTATTGGTTTGGCTTGTTGTGTTTAGGAGTTAGGGTTTTATGCTTTTAAATAGGGCTGTAGGGTTAAGAGTTTAGTGTAGGGCAGTTCCAGATTCAAAAGGGTTTTTTGCGCTTTGGGGTTTGAGAGTATAATCGGAATATAGCTTAAATCATAAAATGAAGCCCTATATAGTTTAAGCCATATTCCTTAATTAAGGGCTGTTGGGCTCTCTGGGTACCCTCCCCAGGACATCTGCGTAGCCATGGTCAGCCCGGGTCTCAGCTTGCATTATCGGGTTGTTGTTGGGGCCTTTAGGTTGGTTTCAGGACTCATGAGTCGGTTTGGGTGTAATATAACGGCCGTAGTAACTTAGTAAGAAATTACCTATACTATTTTCGGGGTTCTTTATTGTACTTATAGTAGAATGGGCCCCAGAAACCATACTAGAGGTTTCCGGCTGCACGGACGGCGTGCTTCCTTTCAGATGTCCGCGTCTGGTGTCACGCCGTAATAACCACTCCCCGCCCACCTCTCCGACATGCTTCGAAAGACCCCGGACCGCACAATCGTTAACCCTAAAGCCTGCACTAAGCCAGACCGCCCTCAGTCAGTCACGAGCCAAAGGCTCCAGGAGTCGCAGTGATACTATTCTAGCTATCGATGTGGAATAACGTATATATTTACCCTTAGAGTTCAATATAGAGTCCCGATCATGAATACGTTTGGGGACTGTTGAAGTCGACATGTAGCACTTCGTTCCTCAGTTCAAGAGCCTGGCTTGGATGCTTGGAACAGAGACCCTTGGCCCCCAAACCCGAGGCCAAATTCGTACCTGAGCTCCAGACTGACGACCTATCTGAACGGTCATGATATGGGTGGTTGTCAAAATTACGGTCCCTTTTTGGGTACCCTAAATATTAGGTTACGTATTATAATAGGGACCCCGACAGATGTCCGTGAATAATAGGGACCCCAAAAGGGACCATAGTTTTGACAATCACCCATATGCAGAATGAGACAAGCAGCTTTTGGCGTCAATTAGGGCCCACGTTCTCTCGAAATCTCAGCAAGCAACAGAAGCCACTCCTAGTAGTTGCTGTCGTTGCAGTACCGATGCATTGAATCTGATGAAGTTTTGCAGCCGAAACACCGAACTCGTCTCATGGTCCTTATACTTGCATGCAGCCTGTCCAAGGGATTGCCCATGTAAGTATCAAACCATACATGAACTCTTGTGCTCCGACCCAGAGTCAACCCCTGGAAACCCCAAACCCCTGATGCTTCAACCCTACAAGCCCTGCTTGGAGGATCATGGGACTTAGTCAGTCGGGTTGCAAGTACCTGAATTAAGGCAACGACGGCTATGAGTAGATATAAGAACAGATACCTTGTATAACCCTACTTTACCAAGTCCCTGATCCTCTAAGTAATCCCGGAGTGCCTGCAGGTGACGACTGCATTTGCGCCCTGCTTCGTGAGGTTGCTCGGGAAGTGGGCTTGGGAGTTCACTCTCGTTGTAGCGATGTCTTAATGTTCATGCTTCCCTCAACGAAGTTGCGATCTTTGCACTTGCCGCAAGCGCATCCGCCTACACGCTATCCCGCGGCAAACCCTACATAAATCGCACACCCTAAATAAACCTTAAGCCCCGAACTCCTAAAGAAAAAAAGCGCGCCAGGCTTGTCCCGGTTGCGAGTGCTGAAACAGACTCCTCCTTTGCTCATAGGAGGCGATTAGGGTTCCCGTAATAGGGTTCATATTAAGGCATCCCTACCCCAAGAATCTGAAACCTAAACCCTAAACCCTAAACCCTAAACCCCCCTTTTGGCCTCCCTTCCTTTGCAGCAAAGTTGCAGGGCCGCCACCGGCTCGGTGGTTTCGCCGCGCCTCCCAGCAGCTGCGGCCTCGCCCCTCGGAGGAGAGGCTGTCTTTAGGTTTCAGGGGTCTAGAGTTTATATATATATATATATATAGATAGATAGGGTTGAGGGTGTTTGTACAGGATTTTAAAGGATCATGTGAGGTTAAAAGGGTTTTAGACTGCTGTTCGTAGGTTCATGGCGGGATCTACTTGGTTTCTATAGAGGTCAGGACTTTAGGTATTTAGAGACATGGGATCTATTGATCTAGGGCTTCATGGCTTCAGGTGTCGAGGGCTATAGGTGATTACGGCCCAACAAGCTCTCAAGCGAGGCGCCGGGCTGTTTTTGGTGGTCGTTTTTGGCTATGTCCTGCTGATGTTACCCATTGTCTCTCGTACGACTTCAAATGGGTTCAGACAGAAGGGGCTTTGCCCGGGTCCTGATGCTGAGGTTCCGCTGGGCGGCCCTGCACCATGGCGATGGAGCTAATATGTATTCGCTGTTTTTTTTGCAATTGAGGGTTTTCCCCGAAACGGGAGTGGGCTTAGAGCGCAGGGTGTAAGGTTGCGGCGCCGTCCACATCTGACTGCATTTCCTTAACTTCCTGCTGCATGCTACATCATGGGCAGCGATTGACGTCTATGCCCCAGATTGGTCATGTGAGAGGTTTCTAAATGCTTATTCGAAGCCCTATACCCGCACTATTTCAGCCATACTTGCCCTGAGCCCTTAGCCTACTTGGAGAATCAGGGAAACAACTTACAAACCCCGAAAAAACTTACAACCCTATCCTTAATCACTCCGTCCTCTGAACCTCTAAGTAAACCCTTTTCAACCAGTGACGGCGCCTGCTGGCATGAGGTCAAGGCATCGACAAAAGGCTTGCATTGGGATGTGGAGGAGCGCCAGTTAAAGCATCCTCAAACAGTGGTCCTTTCAGAAGTAACATGCACTTTTTGTTGGCTTGTCCGGGCTTCCTGGTTCGGGCTGAAGCTCAGTTTTTCAATGGGCTGTTCTTGAAGCCAGGTGTCCTCAGATGTGAGGCCCGATAGGAAGGATCCCATGTGTCAAGAAATGTAGGGTTTGCACGCGACTCAGGTTTGCTTGCAACCCCCCGAACTACAAATCAAAGCAATTCCTCAAAGCACGGTTGCCCACATCCGACCAGTTGGCTCCTTAGCCCCTGCATAGAGACAAATGTGCAAATCCCTATATCCACCAGTTCATAGGACACTGATATTTTTTTATCCCTTTACGAACCCGTGTAAGTCCCTTTGTACAAGACCCTGATAAGCCCTCGTGGAACCCTTGTGAATCCAGACAGCACCTTAGAATAAAACTCCTGAAGCCCCTTGTCAGTTCTTTGGACACCCGACAATGAAACCCCTATTGCACCCTTCTGCAGCCCATAAAAATCGCCATCATGAGCACCGACAGAAGCCTTATTCGTCTATAGCACCCCATAGTTTCATGTAACACCGTAAGAACCCAAAAAACTTCAAAGAATCCTCAAGCAACTCTTCATAAAGCCTGGCAATACAACAATGAATACCACCCTTTCCGAGTGCTAAACTCTTAACAGTCTTAACACTTACACAAACTTTAACCCAAAACAACTATAGAGAAGTATGCTGCGCGGTGCAGAGGATGCAGATCTGGAGTGGGGCGGTTCCTCGCCTCAGCTTCGACTCCGGGTTCAGGCTTTAGGGCGCTTTGGGCTTTAGGGTTTTGGGCTTTAGGGGTTTTAGGGTCCAGGGGTTTGAGGTTTTGGTTTAGAGATTTAGGGTTTCGGGTGTTGTTGGGGTGTAGGAGTTTTGGGGTTTAGGGTCACGGGTGGCACAGATGTTGCCCTTCGACCAGGCCTGACGCTTCGAGTGCCTGTGAGAGAGAGAGAGAGAGAGAGAGAGAGGGTCTTAGGGTCGCAATTTTGCAAAAGGGTTTTGGGGGTTTGGTCCGGGGTTTCCCTAAGCCGAAGACGTTGCAGCCCGCATGCTCCGGATAGACTTTCCATGATTCTGTTTACTTGGGGTCAGACGGTCAGGAAGGCAGGCTTTGGTGGTTTGCAGCGTTGTTGCCAAAGTCGCTTGAGTTTTTGGCATGAGGCTGCTCGAGTTTGTTTAGCGCTATAAGGTTCAAGGTTCAGAGATGGGTAGTAAGTTGTCGGGCTCACAGGGGCCAGCTTTGTTTTCGCTAAACCCTTATACCCTGAACCCTAAACCCGTGATGTGCCCGCAAGTTGGCCATCTCTCCTGGCCTGCTGGCCTTCTAGGATGCAGCAAACTGTTGCCCCCTGGAAAAAGAAGTTTTTTTTGACCCTAAACCTCCTGAGGCCTCATCAGCACCAGCAACTGCTTGGACTCGAAGGGCGATGGCTTTGTGTGGGTAGAGACGACCGGACCTCTTCTCTGGATTCCCGGCGCCAGCTTTTGATTGTTATCATAGAGACCCTCAGGGGGGTAGGGGGAGGGGGGTTGGGGACTATACTTCCTTAGATCGGCTTTATTAAGTCCTTTTCATGGATATTAAGGGCTCCCACCCTCCCCCTGCCCCCCCTGAGGGTCCTTATGATGTTAAGTTTGGGACCCCAGAACAGTCAGGGATTTGAGCTGCGAGTCCCTGTTATGGGCTTTGCGGTCTAGTTTTCGATGTGCGTAGGTAGGGGTGAGTTTCGGGAACCTGACTATCAGTGACTATCAAAACACCTGCCTCGGCTTGACTGTCCGAGTTGAAGAGCCGACGCCCACATTTTGGAAGATCAAGTAAGCAGGTGCGAGAAGAGTGGAGGTCGGAGGCAGGTCTTTTTCGTTTAAGCATCCCACTTAGGCATGTTCTTTTGATTGAAGATACCTGGTTATTGTTTGGAGCCTCAGGCATGGATGTAGCCACGACAACCCAAAGCCCTCAATCCCCGTTAGCTATACCCTGAGCCCTCAGCCAAGGATGTGCAGCCGAGCACGCCCCATAGTGGAATGACAAAAAGCTTTGCTTCAATCCCATCAGTAACGTGGGTTCAGGATTCAGGTATCTTCCGCCCTCTCCGAGAAGTGAATTGCTGCAAGACAGTGGGGGTCGCTTCAGTGGGTTCGCTGTTTGTTTCGGTAAGCTTCTTCCATGTGCATCTCGGTTGATGCTGAGCTTGCAACCCTCCCGGGATGATGCTTGTGGGACTTGTGGGTGAAGGGCGCAGGGTCAGGCTTCAGAACCACAGCTGCATCTATGACTACTACTGCCGTCACATATGTCAACTGCACTTGCTTCTCATGATGGAGCATTGCTTTTGATCACCTGTTCCTCCGCAGTTACCGGCTTGCAGCACGACGCAGTAGATAGACCTCCCCTGCCCAAAACCGCCTCACAGCCTTCGCAGCCATGGGCATCGTCTTCGGCATCATTCACGAGGCGCCTTGCTGGGCTTCGCGCGGTTAATATTGGGGCCTTCATAATTACCTCTACTATTTTTGGGGCTCCTTACAACAAAAATTATAGTATTATGGGCCCTATTCTAAGTATCAAGGCCCCTATAGTAGGTGTCTTGTCTTCTGCTCTCTGGTGGATTTCACTGAGCATCAGGTCGGCACCATTGCAGGCATTGGGAGACGAAGGGGTAGACAGGTAATCAACAATTGAGACGAGAGAAATATCAGGAGCGAGGGCGAAAGCTGCACGCATGGATGTGATAGACCTGCAGCAAGAAAGCAACGTATCGTAGTGCATGCAAAGCCCCGCAAGAGCAACTTACCCGCACATAAACCCCAAAAAATATCCAGCCCCAATTCACTACGCTTCCAGACCCCGAATGAACCCCACTCCCAATAGACTTCTGAATCCTAAGGCCCTAAACCCTAAACCCCAGACCCTAGCCCGAATCACCAAACACCAAATTGCAGGAGATGCCTGAGTACAAGATGCTCGGCAGCCCTTGGAAGTTGATCGCTGCTGTGGAAGGTTTAGGCTTCTGAATCTAGATTTCAACGATTAGTGTCGCGGAGTTGATTTAGGGTTTGCGTTTAGGGCACATACATATACATAATATATATATATATACATATATATATATATATGTATGTATGTATTGTTGTTGCGGGCTTTCAGAGGTCGATACGCGGCTTAATTAGGTGCAAGCGGTGCCCTACATGAAAGAAAGGGCTTTGAGAGTGGATGTTCCCAGAAGGCCGCAGGTGCCTGTACGTGGGGTCGCCTCCCTTTTAGAAGCTCGTCCCATGCTACCTGCAAGGGGCCAGGAACCAATCTCCAGTAATCAACTACGGTCGCGCGTTTGGGCAGCTCACTGGATCGACGCCACGCGACTTCCCAGTCGTCGTCCAGGAGTACAGAGCTGTCGTCATGGGTCTCGTAGCAATTCGGGGGGAGGATGTCCTTCCAGTCCAAACTGGCAAGCCTTGCCGCAAAGGAGCGAAGTGACTCCTGAGGCAGGTGGTCGTCATGCTCGACAATTCCCCCACTCCAGAGATCCGGGGTGATCTCTTTCAACGATTCTCGGAGATTTGACAGCCCGGACGTTGTCCAGTACTCATTGAGATCGTTGTCGCAGATGGTGACCAGGTCAGCTTCCACGGTCTCCAGGATCTCCAGGGCCTCCTCAAAGTAGAGGGGGTAGCCATCCAGTACACGTAGTACTCGATCCCGGTATACCTCCATACTGACACCATCCTCCTTCACAAGCAGGTGTTCGCAGACATCTGCATATGCCCGACGGACCGCAGGTGGCCACTTTGTCTCGCCAGCCGGTGGGAGAGCCTCCGAAACTCTGGCCGGCAAGGCTGGAGTGTAGTCCTTCTCAGCCGCCTCCCTCCAGCCACGGCTTCCCAAGCCAGGAATGAAAGGGGTGGCATTCGGCTCCATCGTAGCTAAGACCGCCACACACTTCGGAGTGTCCCGCAGGTGCACCATAAGCTTGGTGCGGGACCTGTAGTCGCGGTTGCAGGACCTGCAGATCGTGCCTCCACCATGTTGGCGGTAAGCTGCCTTCCGACCATGCACTTTGAAGAAGTGTGCACCGAGTGCCGCTTTCGTCTTCATGGATTTGGCACACATCCTGCACACCCATGGCATAGTAGCACAGGCCTTTTGAGGAAAGGCCCTGCAGGCTTGGCGGTAAAGTCCCCAGAGGGCCAGGTTAGTCCGCTGGACCTCGCAGAATTTGTCGTACTCATCCGCCGCCTTTTTGGCAATCCGGCGTTTGACCCATGCCGTGGATCTGGTCAGGATGTTGTGCCATTCGGGCCAATGCTGCGGATCTGTGGCAGGCCAAACTTCGCTGTCTGTCCGAAGCCATTCCATGTCGGCTATGACTGTGTCAGTCCAGCTCCTTTCGCTCTGCAGTACCGCCCACAGGACCGGAGGGGCAGTTCGGCAGAGGGAGATGAGTAGGCTGAGACGGGCACGCCTGGCAAGGAGGGCAAGGTCCGGGGTCTGGGTCAAGATGTGGACCATTGGGGCCGCGAGCTTGTGGTACTCCTCTCCCTTGTAGGTCTTCGCCAGGAGGCCTTTGAGTATACGGGTGAATCCTCCATCAAGGATCTCCCACGCCCTGCCACTCGGAATCCACAAAGCAAGGTTAAAGCATGTGGCCGTAATGGACATGCGGAAGAGCGCCGACCGAGTCTCAATGGGGATGGTGGTATTGCAGTAGAGGAGGTTCCGGCCGGCATCAAAAGCCGTCTTGGCCATCCCAAGCCTCCGTCGGGCCTCCGCAACCATCTTCACCTCCGGCTCGACCAAGCCACCAAGGTGGACGTAAGAGGGGGCCACCTGTACTTCCAATCCCATTTCAGGTAGGCGTAGAACGTTGCGACCGTCAGCAAATTCAGCCTTTCTGGCCTGGTGGGCACCCTTGCCCCTAAGGGCCAGAATGATGGCCGTCTTCTTCGGCTTCAAATTGGGAGACATACCGTGGGCCAGCGAGAACTCGATCAATAGTTCACACGCTCGTCTCGCCTTGGAAAGTAGCCTCAACGGGTCCGGATCACTCAAGGGCAGTGAACAATCATCTGCCCATACACTGTCCCGGGCCTCGATCGGCACGCCATCCGGAGGGTCTCCCATCGGGCCGCCTTCAAGGTCAACAGACAGAGTCGTCAGCAAGTCCTCTGCAGCAGCATGTTCTCGTAGGATGGTCAAGAGTCGTCCCAGAACAAAGGCATAGATGATGTCTGCCCAGCTGGACCCTGGTCGGGAGCCAGCACTGGTGACATTGACCTGCTCGCTGCCTCCGTGCCTCGTGATAAACCACGACCGGTGGAGCATGTCTTTAGCCTGATGTCGAAGTGCTGGTGGGAGCCCGGCATCAGCCAGCATACCTCCACTTCGGATAGTTTGGTAGAGGTTTGCAACGTCCTCCGGGGGAAGGCCGAAGGTCTTGAAGATCTTTGCCACAGCTTCGTCACTCTCAGGTTCAATGTCCCCAACCGCCAGTTCTCTGACCACCTTGTAGTAGGCGCTTTGGAAATCAACAAAGAGAATCGCGACGCTGTGGTTGACGCGCTTGGTCCATCGAAGGAATGCCTGTATGTAGAGTGCAGGCAGTAGCACCGGTGCTTGCTTGCGAGCCCCTAGCTGAAAACTGTGCAAGCCCTCCTCAATGCACTGTCCAGCTCTATCCCGAAGCATGCGGTGAACACACTTGGCCGGGAGCGAGGAGATATAGAGTGACCGGTAGCTGTCAACATTCTCCTTCGATCCAGAGCGCTTCCAGCACTCCTGAAGCACTCCTCCTCTCCAGTGAAGTGGTTGACACATGCGTAGGGCCGCCTTTGCTGTCAGAGCATAGAGTGCTCTGGCTGTGGCGGGTGGATTCGCCAGGAGAAATTCTCCCGGTATTCCGTCCAGTCCAACGGCCTTCCTCCTCGGCGCCCGACGAAGGGCGTTTTCAAGCTCGAGGATAGTGGGCACGTCCGAGAGCTTCCACTCCCAATCGCCATCAATCGCGATCGTGGTAGAGTCTCCTCGTATCAGCTCCGTGGTGGGAATGATGTGTCCACACTCCTGCCGTCCAAAGTGTTCCATCCAAACTGCATCCTTTGCCTGACGTGTGGCTGCTGCAGCTCCGGTGGAATCCTTCAGTGTCGGCATTGGTCTCCAGGGCGTCCTCGCTGCTCTTCCTCCCAAGCCAGCTTTCTTGGCCACAGTCGCCACATCCTTGAAGGCAGTGCCATTCGTCACCGCCAGGTTGCGGAGGTAGTGGGCTTTGTCCTGCCTGATACCCTGTTTGAGTCGCGACGTAGCAAACTGAATCGCAGCCGCCACCAGCTCATAGAGTAGCAGGTGCTTTTCAATCAGGAGGCATACCGCATGGTCAACTCCAGTAGCCCATTGGAGGAAGGCTCTGTCAGCTAAGTCCTGCCACAGTCCGCGTCGGTGTCGGGCCCGACGCTTGAGGTCAAGCTTGGTCGTCCGAATTGCCCACACCCTGTCAGAAATGTAGTCAGCCCGCTTGTCTTCGGCATTCAGTGCGAAGTTGTCCCTGAGAATGCAATGGACATGCTGTCGAAAGTGCTCGTAGTGGTCAGTGGGGTGCACCTCCCATCGAGGGGGGACATAGTCCCACATGGCCTCCTCGACAGCTTTCCGGCCTGCATCTGTCAAAATCTTCTCGACATCATACTTGGGCTTCCAAACTTGGGACCTTTGTGGTGGGCCATCCAGCACACCACTGAAATCCACCATCACGGCCTCATGGTCTACACTGGGCGCTAAGGTGTCGAAGGAGTCCAGCACTTGACTGGCCACCTCCGTCAGCACAGCCACCCCACCAAGGACAAGGTAATCGATGCGGTGTCCCATCTTATCCTCACCGGCAGGCTGGTGATATGTGGCGTCGGGTCCTTGATGCAGTTCATCATATGTTGATGGGAACCACAGATGGCAGCTTCGGGCCACTGACAACATCATTCCACCGATTCCATCAGGTTCGCCACATCTCCGGCTACCAGTGATCCCCGGCACCTCAAGCGGGATGCGGCCGTTTAGATCCAGGCCCATAACAATGAGACTGGCCTTTGCCAGAAGCTTGATGCTCTGTCGAAGGTCCTCGAAGAAGACCTTCGCCTCCTCAATACGAGCCGAATGGGGGGCGTGGCCTGAAACGAGGACAATCGTTCTGCCCCCGATGTCGACAGAAAGGGTCAGCAATCGAGGGGACTCATAAATCACCTGGACATCGTCCTCCGTCACGACCAGTGGTCGCCCTTGGTATGTGCAGAGTCCGAGTCGTTTGTTTATCCAGATGTCAACCCCCCAATGTGACAGACCATCCGTAGACAACCTCAGGAAATCTTTGCTTTCACAAACACCGGCTTTACCCTTGGTCTCCTGGAGGAATGCCAGGTGGCATTGTTGCTCTATCAGTTGGGCCTCGTAGAACTTGTGCTTACCCTTCAGGCTTTGCGCGTTCAGCGTCACTGCCTTGAGCGCGAAACCAGCTCCCAACCGATCGTCCGTGCCAGGTCCTGGTTGTGTAGGGATGAGCTGCTCTGGTTGTAGGTGGGACTTTTCTTCCTTCCGGAGGTAGCTCCAGAAGAGGTTTCCTTGCGGGGTGATGGGGAGGGTGCTCCATCGTCTCGCATGGCAGGATGCGGCCATCCATGTCATGTCAATCTCCCTGAATGCAGCACATGTGTCCCGAGGCGGGGCTGGCAGCTGTATGGATCCTTTCGCAGCCTCCTTTGACAGGACATCCACCAACTCATTAAAGGGATCCCCTTGGTGGGCCTTCACGTGCATGGTGGCAATGGGGACGTGTATCAACTCCTGCAGGTACATTTCAAGCAGTCGGCTTCTTTCGCCCATCTCGTTGACATAATTCCACACCCCAGACACCGCCTTGCCTGCGACCTGGCAGTCGTAGTGCAGAAAGTAGCCAGAAGCCCCTAGGAAGGCCCTGCTTTGGAGTATCCACAGCAGGCCTGTTGCCAGGGCAATCTGCTCGTTATGCAAAGCCGGCGGTGAGTCCGCCCACCAAGTAGGGTCAGTGCCACCCTGGGTGCGCTCCCCCCACGCACCCATGATTGCTTGGGTCCCAGCACACACTAGGACCACCGCCACAGCATACCCCCCGAGTTGTCGCTCCTCCATCCAGGAACCATCAGAGTAGAGGTGGATCTCGGCTGTCCGCAGGTCATACTCGTCAGCAAGAAGGTCACTCCAATGTTTCATACCTGCGATCGCCTCTACCGTCTCTAATTTGTAGATGGGCTCACAGGGAAGGGGCTTCATCCAACCCGGGTCCCATGGCCGTCGTAGTTTGTCCAAGCACGATGCCTCTGTGGGCAATTGTAGCTGCTGCATCCCAATGTCAAATTCAGGAGGAGGTAGGTGTGCCGCGAGTTCAATGTCGTTTCCACAACTCATCCGGGCATCATTCCTCCTCCGGGGGGTTCGGCTTCTGGGGCGGTTGACAGGTTGAGGGGGTGGGGGCTCTCTTGGCGGGCCACCAATGACATCAGCATCAGGCGGCTCCAGATCACTTGAGTCTGGCAGTGCGTCCTCGCCCTCAGAAGAGTCATCCTCCTCAGAGTCAGAGGAACTGTCATCGTCCTCCTCCCCACGGCCTTCACCCCTGACAACCTCGTCTTTGGCCAGATGGAAAGCCAGCACCTCACCCGGCTGCACCACTATGGTGGTATCATCATCCTGGGGGTCGCCTCCTTGTACCATGACAGCCCATCCTTCAAGGTCAGGCATTCCGAGAGTGTCGTAGTAGTCAAGGGGTCTGAAGATGTTGCCGTCTAACTGGGTCCATTGTGGGAAGAGGCCCAGTCCACGGAGGTCGGTGAAGATGACTGGTTCGTTTGGCCCATGTTGTTCGACCCCATCTAGGACAGCGATCTGCCCCCATACACGTCGCCCTCGATGAGTGAGGGACTCGATCCGTTCAGTGGGGGTGGCTATCCAGACATCCCCATGTTCATATCGCAGCGCCTCCTCCGCCGCAATCTCCAAGGGCCTCTCATCATCAGACGCTATCTCCTCCAGGACCTGGTCGTCCGCCGATTGGTAGACCGTGTGGAGTCCAGCCACCGGGCTAGGTAGAGGTACCTGTGGGTTCCATCGCCGTGGGTCCCCCGTTCTCACCTGGAGGTCGTCAGCCCATCTGGGCTGGTTACCTCTTCGCATGATTTTGAGGAGGCCGCCTTGGACAGGGTTGTACACAACGTTGTTGCGCCACGGCCGGTCGCTTCCATAGGCATAAACACCCATGCCTTCCGGCCAGCCTTCCACCACAGTGGTCAGAACTTGCTGTCTGGTAACCGGTCTGTCGAGGTAGGCTGCGAAGACACCACCACCAATATTTGTCGCGTCAACGACTTGCACAACTCTATCGCTTTCCCGCACCCACTTTGGCATGGCCACAAAGCTCGCGAAGTGGTTGTCGACTTGTGGGACAGTGGGAATGATCTCCTCGGCATACTCGGGGATGTGCCGAGTGGAGTCGGAAACAGCAGTTTGGAGCCGATCGACTGTCGTTGGGAAGCGGACCTCCAAGTCAATGATCTCCGGCTCGTAGAAGGGGGTGGCCACCCAGCAGGTGACATGTACATTAGCAACATCAACCTCCGTAAAGTCGAAGATGGGGTCCTCTGCCCTGACTTCGTATGTAGGCATTCTAGCCTGACCAGTGCCATGTTCCAATGGTCTGGCTATGGCCCACATCGCCTCCGCCTGTGCGAGCTGCTCTCGGGGGGTGAGCAGACCAGCTGCCCAGGTTTCCAAGTCCGTCGGCCGGGGCACGCCAGTTCGCATTCTTGGTCGGGCATTGTCTGGCACGGCGGTTGCTGTATGTATGTATATATATATATACACATGTCAGCATTGTTCCATGCTGTTCCAAACTATCACTACTATACTTTAACAAGCCCCCTAACTACTGGAAATATCAAGGCCCCCATATTTCTACAAGGGAGGGTTGGTGGTCCTCCTTGGCCATACACAGCTTAGGCTCCGTAGTATACTTGGATCCTAAGGACCCTACCTTTGTAGGGTTCCTTATTGTGATTTGCGTGTATAGGTCCTTAATACTTTATAAGGTAGGATATTTGGGGGTAGGGTAAGTCTTGTAAGCCTTACAGCACCCAGAGTCGTACATGTCTTTTGTCATATTGAGTGAGACTACAGCATGGGTAGACAGATGTCGTGCCGCTCCACTTTTTCGAGGCTCGAAGCTTTGAGTGCTGGCGTAGAGCTATCGGGTTCCGAGCGGCGTTGTGGTGTTTGTTGATGTTTGGGGGCTTCGGTGGAGGATGGCGCTTTTAGGAGGTAGAACTTTCTAAGCCATTTACAGGTGGGTAGTTTTAAGGTGGGTAGTCTCCCATAAGCCTTCCATACCACTCCTATAAGGTAAAGGGGTCTTATGGGAGTACTATGGAAGAGGAACTACCCACCTGTAATGGGCTTCTAAACTTGGCTCTAAGCATATTCCCTGAACTGCAAGCTGTGATCCCTCAACCTATCCTGGAGGCTTAAACTGCGTGAATTCTACAGCTGGAGCCTTTCAAAGCATCCCAACCTCTGCTGACCCTGAGCCTTAGAAGCCTACCTCATTTTGGGGTTCTTATAATAAGGATCCTATTATTTAGGGTACTATATTAGGGTCCCCTATTTTCGGAAACTCCCATATGATGCTCCTGGGGGTTTGGGGGGATCCTGCGAGGATGCACGGCACCGTGGGGGGCATGCAGTGCCGCGAGTATGCACCCTCCTGGGTCGCCAAGGCCGGCTCGCTTTTGGGGTGCCGTTCGGACCTCGTTTTGATCTGTGTTCGTAGGTCGGTTTGATCAACCTTTGATCTTGCAGAGGGCTTTTGATCAGGTCTGACTAGGCTACAGAAATAGCCCAGACCCCAAGCCTCAAAGCCATTCGCTCTTATGTCGCATCTGAACTGCCCATGCCTGGCTTCTAGTCGTTTGAGCGTGGTATTTGGCATCCGACAGACCCGTCGAATCGCAGCAGGGTGCGAAGGTTTAGGTTTTCTATGTTTTTGTTTGAAGGGCTATTGTGTCACATGTTGCTGAGGTGTGTTCCGACGACTACCCAGATGCCAAGACGGATTCGAGCCTGCATTCATTCTGAACTAGATTGGTTGCTGATTGCATCTTAAAGTTGAGCCCAGGAGATGTTGCGATAGGTACTGAGGGGCAGGCTGCGCCTATAGTAGCCTTGCCCCAACATCGGCCAATCTCTCACTTCCAAGAAGTGGCATACTGCGGTCCCCGACCCTACCTTGATGCTCAGTAAGTAGGGTTATAAGTAAGGCAACTATAGTTGCAACATAGCCCCAATAAAGGTACCTATAACCCTCTTACTAAGTCCCATGATCCTCCAAGCAGTCAGAACCTCACCCAGTCCGCCAATCTGTACGAAACAAGCGCTAAAGGTCCAAGCACTCAAGCAGTAAGTGCCCCCGGCCCAAGGCAGTTCCTGTTCGGAACCCTTCGCGGTCCAAGTGTAATTAAGCCAATTTGAGCAGCTTGCCTCCACGGGAAAACTCCTAATGTAGGAACCTGATTAAGAAACATTGGGCATTCATTAGGGTCCTTATATGAATCCTACTATTCTGGGGTTATAGGCCCAGGGTTTCTTAATCAGGTTCCTACATTAGCAAGGCCCCACACTAGGATTCTTCACTCAGGAGAAGAAGTTCATGAACGAAGCCTTCTGGACCCTTGCTGGGTACATCGGTGCCGTTTCGGAGCCCAAGAGCCTTCCTTTGCAGAGAGCCGCCCAAAGCTGCAGATTCGGGGCTTAGGATTGATGGCGCATGATGGCCCTGGATTTCGTAGACCCTAAACCCTAAACTAGGGTTTAGGTTTGGGGTCTCTGGGGTGTAGAGCTTGTGGTATTCGGCCTCAGGTCTTCCGAGTTATTCCCGAGAGCTGGCTTGCAGGGGATCTCGTAGCTGTAAAGGGAACTCCAGAAAGTTGGAATATGGTTTCAGGGTAGGATGCCTTATAATTTACCATAAAGGGTTTAGGATAATAATATTCCAACTTTCTGGCTTTTACTGTAGCTCTTTGCAAGAATGCGCACTGTCTTGCCAGTGTTTTTCGTCGCAAGATCACCGAGGAACCAATCCATGAAGACGAGCGACAAGGAGGCAGCGGCCACGAGCCCTAACGTACTGCACGGCCTTCGCCATTCTCATTCTAAGCACATATAAATAAGGAACACCAGATAGGGTCTAGTGTTAGGAACCTCGGGTTCTCGAACCTGTGCCTCTACATCAGGATGTTATAGCAAGATATACTGTTTGTGATATGAGATTTGGTTATGTTCTAGGCTATGGTATTATATCATATTGGGCTAGATGCCCCAAACACTACAGTCACTAAAACCTAGCTCCCTTCACGAATCGCGTTCGTTCCAACATATGGTATCCTTTAACCTTTAACGGTAGCTCTCAGGGCTTGAGGATCTACCGCAAAGGTCTCCCAGCATGCACGTTATGTTCTCAAAAGAGGAGAGCGTGCTGACAGGGATATTCCATAGCATTGGCATCTAGTAGGGGCTGCTCGTGTCGGTCATCCAGCCCTTGAAGTAGGCGATTGCAATGACCGCTCCGGTGGTGATGTCCAACAACGAGAAGATCGCAATGACGGCACCAGTAGCAACCTGGCAGCTACAACGTCCAGGGTTTAGAGCTCGTAACTAGTGCTTACATGAGGGATTTAGATGGATTTAGGGGTTAGAGTTCAGGGTTTAGAAAGGGTTCCGTGTCAAAGGTCGTCCCACAGGCTTAGAGTAGGGTTGAGCTTTTGAGTGTTTAAGGTTTCGAGTTCACGGTCCAGGGATTTGGGCATGGGTGTTTAGCGATGATATTTCACGGCCTAGGGTTCGTGCTTGTTTTTGCAGCCCTTGAGGCGCGAGGCATCTACACATCCTTTCTCAGAAGCCCAGACTTGTTGAACACCCCCACAACAAGTCGTCACACCGACTGTTGTAGCCCGACCGTCGCCGTGCGGCACAGGTCATGACCTCCAGCGAGGCCATTGCCATGACTGCCCCGGTAGTGATGACGGAAGCTTGACATGGAGGGGGAGGGTGTTTCTGTTCGAGTGCAAAGTCACCGGATACCTGTCTGACTAGGTGACTAGGGCTTCGCTCTGATAAGAGACACTCTTCCAAAGGATAGCACTCCAGGCGAAGCCTCATTTCATGCTTGTCCGTTACAGTAGTTGTTCTCGGGGAGGCAATGAGTGATGTTTCCAGTTTCGCCGGCTGCTTAAAGTGGTTGTACCGACCTCTACTCAAACCCTTCCGGCCCTCACACGCACACCCGAAGTTCTTAAAACCTGCAAGGGAGTTTCAGAATATTAATGCAATCGCCCAAAGGCAGGATCCTCGCCTGAAGAGAACATTGCTAAAACCGTAAAGTTTCATGAAACCATATAAAGCCGTAAGCCAAACCTTGCTAAGCGGCACCCTAAATGTGCAATCAAGGAGCTAATTATTGTGGGGCCTTAATAGTCGCCCATGCTATCGTGGCACTCGTTCATTCGAATGATAGTATAATGTCCCCCAAAGCTCTATCCTCATGATTCAGGCCCCAGGCCCCTACAACACACCCTTGCAGCCGAGGATGACACGCAGATGGCTGGCAAGACCATGAGCTCCTCGGCAAACATCTGTTTTTTTGCGCCCCCCCCCCCCCCCCCCCCGCCAAGACTCAAAGCCTACACTTTGGGCTTAAGGAGCTGAATCGGACCGGACCGGTCTAGGCTTTAGAGTTGCTCTTCGGGTGCAGAAGCATCAAGAGTCTTGTTTCAAACAAGGAAAAATCTGACCGGAATGGGACCCCCTTAAATCCAACCCCGTCCTCGGCTTCGAAGCGTTTTTACCGAAGGGTTCAGGGTCCCCCAAGTACTCACGATCATTTGTTGTAATAATTTGTATCTGTGAGAGTGTTATGCTAAGCATGCAGGAGAACAACATTCGACGCAGTCTTTGTAGGATTACGACAATAGCAGCAGCAGTTTGTTACTTCTCCCTAGTTCGCCTTTGGCAGCTGGCCACATGTCTCATGGAAGTGGTTGCTGATGGCGAGCGCATTGTGCGGAACATGCCTGTGAAGCAAGCAAAGTCTACCCAGCTCACCGAACCGACATTGCCATCATATGCCATCATGAGGTTCCCAGCTGGTTCCAGGATTGCCCTTGCCTGTCCTTTTTGGATGGACAGCTATCTATCGATGTCCCTAATGGACAAAGCTGCAAATGGCTTGAAACCATCAACGGCTTCAGGCTTCGTGCTGCCTTCCAAGTATCTGAAGAATCAGGACCCGCAGTGGAATGGTTCTTAGGGTTTTGGGTGTATAGGGCTCCGGGCCCTAAGTCCTAAGCCCCCATGGTAGTCTGGATCAGTTGCCATCGGAGCTTGTCAGACTTCTATGGAGGGTCTGCGGATATCGAAATAGGCGTACCCTGCGGTGTTAACACGGTGGCTGTCAATTCCCAACGTCTTGATTCTAACGAACGAATGCAATACCGACTGCGGCTTGATACGCTTATCTCGAAAACATGTCTCCGCCAGGAGCAGCCCCCTAAGCCCATGGACGGCCGCGTGAAGATCGAGCAGATCCCTAGCCGCCATCTGGCCGCAAGAGTCAGGGTTTGGGATAAGATACCATATCGTGCTGGACGTTTAGCTTCGTCACGAGCGTTATAAATGATAAAGTTCAAGTCTTCAAGTCGAACTGTTGGGGCCGTTTCCTATGACACAAGGTCCCTGCCAAAAGACTCAAATTCAGGGCAGGGATTTCTACCCTGAAGGAGGTCATTCAGAGCTTTGCTGAGTTCCAACCCGCGAGCCGTGTCTCTGCTTTACCGACGCATGAGTGGCGGCCCTAGGCCTCCGACATGTTGCGACGCGAAGACGAAAGCTGCCGAGTCCTAATCCCCGAGCCCCTTCAGATACCATTTTAGGGATCCTAAACTTAAACGTCCTAAACCCTATAAGTTAACTAATCACTATAAACCCTCCACCGCAAGCCCCGAAAACATGCGACAGTGCCGAACAGGCCACAAAAAATCGCTCGAGGAATCGCCCTGGTAAGCACCTTCTCGGGCTTCTCCAGCCCTGACCGGGCCAAAGGAATGGCAAGCAACCTGCTCCCTGGAGTGAAATGCATATTTAGAAGAGAGGCTTAGTGCCAGGCTGAACATGCATTACAACAGTTTTACCAGGGACCTGAACTCAATATTGGGACTACACTGTTCCTCTGGGTTTGCAGGCCTGTGTGTTGTCGCTGCTGTGTTGCAATATAGCACCCTACAAAATTCTGTAGCTGTCAGTGGTGTGACACTTTGAAACATCCTCTATTGCAGTTCCTTGCTGTTTCCCTGTGTACAGAAAGAGATCACCATTCTAATTATTAACACGGCCTCCCATATCAGTTTGTTTCCTGAACTCACCAAAACCATCAGGGGACTTCTCAAGTGGGGATTGCAGTCAGGGCAACTATGTGTGTAGCTACCCATGGCCGGGTCTTCAGAACCATACTTACTAAGTCATAGTTCCTTTAACTAGTGCGTTGTTTCAAAACGTCCACTCAAGGGAACATGCACGGCTGGAAAGTAGATCTGAATGTGGGCTTGCAGGGGCGCCTCTTTCCTTAAACGAGCACTAGGCACCGGAAGTACGGTGGAGATTGCGCGTTTTGGTGTTTGTGTACAGTGTACAGGGCCTATCAGGATTTGTGGTAGGATTTGTCGTGGTGAGTGTTATTCAAGGGGACACCAGCAGTTTACTCAACACAAGCACAAGCTACTTGACTTGGTTTCTGCCCCCTGGAACCGCCTCCAATGAACCCTAAGCTCAGCTTTGTTTTTACTTTTTGCCCTGTCGGCCATACTGTGATTCGTAAGCCATGTAGCCCCTACACCTTAATTCAACACCTCGCCTGAGGTTTCGCGGCTCCAAGTTTTAGGGCACCTTCCAAGATCCGGTTAGAATTGTGTAGGCCCCACGTAGATTGCAGTAGTTGAGGAGTTCTCTCGTCAGTCGATCATAGGAAGTCGTTGAGTGAATGGGGTTGCAGGGCCCCATAGGACGACGTATATACAACGGAGAGGAAGTGGTTCTCCATGTCAGAACCCTGATGTCATTTGTATGTGTTGAGCCCTTCCCAATGCAGCTGTGTACTGTTTCTCTGTGCGCATGTGTGCAGTATGCCGGAGCAGGCTTGCAGCGGTATGTGTTTAACTGAGCATACTTAGTGCTGGGTTGCCGTTTTCCCAAGCATCCGTTAGTATGCAACTTCCAGACGTTGTCGGGTCGAATGTCAGCAAGTGCCGAGAGCAGGTTTTGCCCAAAGCTCCTTGATTTAATGAAGCAGCGTATTTCGTGGATCCCGCTTGTAGTTCGATGTTTCTCAGTGCTGTACTGTCTCAGGATTGCCCAGGTGAAGGCCGCGTACCCGGGAGTGAAGCTGCTCGCCACTGCAGGTGTCATTAGGTGTTTTTGACTAGACTGGCTAGGCAGGACGGCCTTTGTCACTTGCTGCGAAGAACAAGGATATGTAGTTCAACTGTAGGCATGTACTTGCGCAGCACACATTCGTGGGGAAGCAGAGTTTGAGGATACCTTGAAGGTTGATGCTGAGACATCCACTCGAAGTCAGACGACTTTCATCACTAAACTCCGTTGCTTCGGATTGATCCCAGTCTGCAGGTGTATGCAGGTATACCGCCAACGGTGATGTACATCCATTCCCAACCGTCCAAGAGCACACTCCCCCTGATCACGGTGATAGGGGCACCATTTCGGAGTTTGACCCTTCATGAACACCAGGTGAGCTTGTAGTTTTTGCGGCGACCCAGGAAATGGAAATCTTCGAAGCTTGTCATTCTCTGACAGGCACAAGACAAACTGCGACAAACAGGTAATGATCATGCTGCCAATATCATTATACCCAGTAACGGTGGCGATGGCGTGATGGGAAAACCGGGGCTAAGCCTTACTCTGGCCAAGGTTCGTGATGGATGAAGCTACGAATTCCCCCAAGTGGGCCGCTTGTCCGCCTGACAAGGGGAGGCAAGCATCCAACCAAACCTTCAGCTTGAAACTTATAGCTCCAGATGCCCTCAGCCGCAAGCCGTAAGACCTGCTATAGGGGCCTAAATAATTACCAACACCATTTTGGGCCTGGGGGTTCCTTATTATAATTATAGTAGACGGGGCCTCGAAACCCTATTCCAATTATCAAGGCCCCTGCATTGTAGAACCCTTAAAGTAGCCCTTGCCGGAACCCCTTTAAAGGAACACCACAACCCCATTCAAATTCTTTAGACCGCTGCATTATGAACCTTTTAGGCTCCAAAGACGTAGCCCCAAAATGCTGCGCCCTGGCCCTACTTCTTCGACTTGATTGGATCCGTTTTAATTGTATAGCTTCAGGGTTTAGGGGTCTAAGGTTTAAGGTTTTGTGTAGTGTTTTCCTAGAATCCACCGCATGATCCGAAGTCACTTTCATCGCTTGTTTCCTGCCGTGCGGCTCTGGCAACCCAGCAATGTACCTGAAACTATATAAGGATATTTCTAGACTAAGTCTATTACCCTCAGGGTCCATGCAATTCCATGCACTTGAGCAGCACTATAAGGAGGCCTTAAACGGATTCCCAAACAGGTGCTTGCATTTGACTTTAATTGACCCTAAACCCCAGGACCCACAGTCCCGGCTCTAGACTGGAACTAGAGCATGATCCACAGCCAGAAAGCGAAGCCGACACCAAAGGGACACAAGTGCAAGCCGCCATCTTCGGATCCTTTTCTCTTACGTAGCACGTGCTAAGGGTTGGGGCTGGCGCTTCGGAACTCTGCTTACCAGGTTAAGGACGTGCGCATCCAAGGTTTGAAGCCATGGTTTAGGGTCTGGGGTTTGGTTCAGGGAGTTTAACACTTTCCGGTTTTACGGTGTTTCGATGTTCTTCGGGTTTAGGATGGCTTCTTGACTTGTTGACTGGGAGGGATTGGGGTTCAGGGGCCAGGAGCATCTTCTTGAATGTTGTTATTCTGTCCGCCTGGCACCATGGTAGTACTTGGTCACTCTTGATTTCGCTGTTTTGCGAGGTTCACGGCCCTTAGTCCATGGAATGCTGGTACTACCAAGGAGTACTTCGGCTACAACCCGCCTTTCACGCTGCCCTGCTTCCGGACCAACGAAGTGGCGCTCTACCTGAGCGAAGTGCACCCTGGCATCAAGGGCTCCTCCGCCCTGTGGGGCCAGTTTAGGAGGAGGTGCACAGGACCTGAGCCCTACAAAAACCTAAGTCCAGAGTTGGGGTTCTTTATTATGACTTCCTTATACTGTCCTTAAAATGCTATGTTCGTTTGGGGTTGAGTCAGGATGTAGGGTTTTGGGGCTGCGGTTTAGGCTTAGGCAGACGTGAAGTACATGGCGACCTGCGAGAACTAAAACACTTCCTGTCAGTGCCCGAAAAGCATGGTCTAGAGATGTATAAGGCAGATACGGTTCCTTTAAAGGCGTTTAGGGTTTCCAGGTGTAAAAAGGTTGTACAGTAGGAGTCGTTGCGGAATAAGTTTCTCAGTACACTGCACACAAAGTCAGACAGCGCAGAATAGAAACGAACGGCCTCATCGCCGAGACCACCTCCGATGTGTAGGAGTGGTGAATCATCATCCAGTTGGACGACGCACGGAAGTTTCCTCGAACGCTCCACTTGTTCCAGTTTCGAGTAAGATGCCGTGTCTAGCACCACCACAAGTCTTGGAGCCCCAGGGCACCCCGGCACTTCGAACAACAGATGCAGAGATATGGCATGCCTTCTCATTAACTCCGAAAGATCCCTGAACCCTAAATCCTAGCCTAAGCAAGCATGGCATTCAAGGTTTCTGGGGTTGCAGAGTGTAGTAGAGGGTTTTCGGGGTTTGGGGATTCAGGCTTCCTCACTCTCGCTAGGGCACCCGGGAGTCCCAAGACCACCAGGCTTCTCCAACGTAAACCATCATAGAGAGGCCCCTAGAACTACAACTCTAACCCTAAGGGTCCATGTAGCCAAATAGTATATACTGCGGCCACAAAGTCCCGATAGAGTGTCTCTTTGAAGGTCAAAGTATGTACTATTTGGGTGCATGGACCCTTAGGGTAGCACGTGAAACAACAATGCTCTAGAGCCTGAAACGATGCTAGATACTCTGCACCTGCACAAATTCTCTTAGCAAGTCCTACACCGAAAGACTGCAGAATGGCTGCGAAGCCGGGCTTTGAGCTGCAGGCCACCTGCGAACGTGCTGTCCAAGTGAGTGGCCTTCGCTGATGGAAGTGGCTCAGGGTTACTCGTGAGGTTACTACAGGGATTATGATCAGGGGTTATGCTGATGGGGATGAGAGGTAGTGTGTGGGTGAAAGAAGAGGCTAGGGCATTCAGGCACTATGCTAGGAAATGGTATATCAGGAGTGTGTGATTAGGAGACCTTCATAACCAGGGATTATTATGAGGGCTTAAGAAACTTAGGATTAATTAGGCTTTGGGTCCAATCCTGGTTTGGGCTTCTGGTTCGGGTGTATGTCCTGTCGGCGAAAGTGAGTTTGGGTTATTGACGGTTACATCTTACTTTGACGCTGTGAGGTTTACGACATAAAGCAAGCTATCTGTGAGAAGCCGGCGGAGGCGTCATAGTTTGGGGATCAGGATTAGGGCCAAAGACTCGGTGTCACGAGTCAAGAAGTGACAAGGAACCCCGGTTCCTTGGTCAAGAACTGGGTTCCACACATAGGGTTTTAACTATCTGAAGTCTAGCCCAGAGGGTCCAAGTACTCCCTATTATAGGACTTTCGGGCCTTTTCAGGAACCAAAAGCCATAAATAAGGACTACTTGCACCCTTAGTGTAGCATACAGAGATTTGGCTTCAGGGCCAGGGATGAGGTATTGTGACTTATGTTCGAGGGCTTACGGCTCAGCGTGACGATTCGGGCATCGATCACAGGATCAGGGCTTGCATGGTAACCTTTGAGGGCTAAGGATTACGCAGGCTACTGAGACTGAGGTTTCGAAGAGAGTTAGAGGAGAACTCATGGCTAAGTACATGTTATATCCGTACTGGTAGCTCGATTTCACAACCAAGTACGCTAAATCCGAAGCTTTGAACCCAAAACCTCAACTAAACAAAAAGGAACCCATGAACCCTAAACCCCAACTTGAAACAACAAGGAACCCTGAACCCTAAACCCCAAAGTCAGTAAGGTTCAGTCGACACTTTCTGAGCGTCAGCTGTTTGGCATTAGGCTTGCAAGCCGGATCCCGGAATTGGTGCAGTTCCTACCTTCGTAGAACATGTGAAGCTTTGGTCCGTGAAGTCTTGCTGGTCGCTATATAGCTCGTAACGACTGTTGCCTCTTTCCTAACTGGTCCTAACTGCAGTGCTGTTGGAGACAAATCTCTTTTATCCCATTGTTTACACATCTCGGCTTCATGAATCGTGCCCCAAACAATGCTACAACCTGGGCTTTGGAGCTCCATATACTCCTTTCTTAAAGGAACCATCATGAAACACAAGCTTATACTTCTTTCTCCCTGGATTCCAGTAACGGAACTCCGACACCCTGGTTCTGTGCTTCGAAGACATGTTCGCACTGGGACCTTCTTTCGGGATCTGTGCTTGGCCATGCCTTGATTTTCGGTTTTTCAGAAGCAGACGCTGAGTCGTGGATGGTCGGCTGGCATGTTTCCAGGGGATTTGTTCTTGAAAGACACCTTCGTTGAAATACTTTGTAAGTTATTGAGGCCGCCGCGGAAATTCGGTGCCTGCAGGAAAAAGCAGCCATTCTTGTTTGAGACCCCCCTCGTCGGCTGAACTCATTGCAGCTTAATTTCTCCGGCTGCATTGTAAACGGAGAGCATTCGTAAGATGCATGCCTACAGAGGTTTTGCGAGTGGTGTTCGGGCATGTCTTCGAGCAGGGTGTATGTCGAGCAGGCCCATGTATGACCTAAACCCCTAAACTCCTAAACCCTAAACACAGTTGGCATATGTGGAGATACAGTGGGCTATGTGGAGCCTTGCCTGCCTGTGCGAGTGTGAGCGTCGAAACCCCAAACCCGAGCCTCTGGCAGCAAGAGCAACGAGCGAGAAACCCCAAACCCTAATCCCTAAAACCCTAAACCCCTAAACCCTAAACCCCCAAACCCTAAACCTTAAACCGACGACTGCTCCCCCGTCCCCGATTGCTGGCAGCATGACTCTTTGCGTATCCGCAAGCCTCGGTAGAACGTGAGCGCTAGTGCATTGTTCTGACTATTGGCTATGGTCCATTTAGGGTTCGGGGTGTAGGGTTTAGGGCGTACGTAGGGTTTAGAGTTTAGGGCTTAGGGTTTAGGCGGTTTAGGGTTTAGAGTTTAGGGCTTAGGGTTTAGGGTTATGGCTGACTCTGGTATGTTGCATAGTGTTGCCGCCAGTTGAGTACGACGGTTGTTTGTGACCAGTGTAGTAACTACCATGCCTAAGGATGCAGCAGAAGCGGTCCGTTTTCGGAAGACGATTGGAACCTTGGCTCGTGGCCTTCCAACAGACATGGTCAGACAATGCAGTTCTATTTAAGATGCCTCAGAACGAAAAGGCCCTGTCTCAGCAACAGTAATAACAGCCATGTTGAGAAGCCACAATAAGTGTTCCGGCCAGGGTATTGGCTTGAATACTGATAGCAGTAGTCTGGGTTTCCGGAGAAGTTGCAGTGGCGGCCCAAAGGGAGATGTCCATCTTCGAGCTTGCTTTGAGGGCAGGCTCCCCTTTGCATGCAGCCACGCACACAGAGGCGTGGCAACTCTACAGATACAAGTTCATAGAGCCGCCGGCTTGCACAGTTCTACAGCGCTTGGTGGCGGAGTGCAACTGCTACAAAAACCCGCAGTGTCTTGCTGAGCCCCGCTTCGGCCTGCAACACTGTGTTGGCATTCGGGATGAAGAACAACAACAACAACAACGCCAGCAGCAGCAGCAGTAGCAGCAACAACAACAACAACCAAGGTAACGTGGGTTTTCCTCGCCGTTTTCCTCAAGGAGAACGTAGGGAAATGGCACGAAATCCGTCCAAAATGTAACGAAAACAGTCGTGTCCCTGGGAAAAGCCAAAGTAACGTACCTTTTCCTGAAGGTAACCAAGGTTTTTCTCAGGAACTAGGAAATGGCATCAAATCCGTCGAAGATGTAAGAAAATAGTGTTTCCCCAGGAAAAAGCCAAGAGAAATGACAAACAAAAATTACACCCATTCGGGATCCTACCGAAGACAGGATTATACAAGGATCAGTGCTCCCGAAATCCCGAGCCCCAACTCCCTTCTATCGGGAATCCGCCGATTCTTTTGAAGTTTGTTTAATGATGGGCCTGACCCCGGAAACTCCGAGCCCTTAACTGCTGTAACCTGGGCCCATTAAATTACCCCTATCCCAATCGCTCCAGTCCCAGTCCTGTGGATGGTAAAGCTTGAGCCACAAATCCTATAAACCTTCAGCAGCACAAAGGCTAGTTCGGGGATGTTTGGCCATAGGCCAGGGGGAGGAGGGTAGGGGACTATACTTCCATGGACATTACGGCCCCCTACACCCCTCCCCGTACCCCCTAAGGGTCCCTATGAATTGGGAAGTTTGAAGTTGCCCCTACAGCCGAAACCTGAGAACTTGCCTGTTGCTGCGAGGAGACCCGTTGGGCCCACACGGCCCAGCCTTCGAAACCGTTGCAGCCGGCTGGGACCTTAGGGAACAGGTCGTATGCTTTTTAACTATGGCAAAAGATTACACATGATGGTCGAGCTACTGTCATAGAAACCATAATGATGCAGCAAGAGCAAGAGCAGCCGGCTTCGCAGCTAGTGGTGGCGCATAATGCACTGGCTTCGACTGCACATAGTGTTTTGTGACCATGTTGCCTTCTCATGGATCTCTCTCTCTCTCTCTCTTGTGGCATTGGGCTCCATGTTTTCTTGTTGCACTAGTAGCTCTTGTGCGGCAGGGTTCACGGGTTGTTCGGCTTTATGTTGGGTTTTGAGGTGGTTTAGGTCTTAGTGTGGTCTAGACCTCTGTTCAAGGGCTTGAGGGCTCTGGGCTTGTAGTTGCGGGACGACAAGGGTGTTATGCTATGCCTATAGAACAAAGAAAGTTTTAAATCCTCTTAGACGTCCTAAAAGAACCCTAAATGCTAAGCGCTTTCTCCCTCTCTCTCTGTCACTCTCCCTCCTCTCTCTCTCTCTCTGTCACTCTCTCTGTCACTCTCTCTCTCTCTCTCTCTCTCTATATATCTACATATACAGATGGACATTAAAGCAATACCAAACCCCTAAGTACCAGAAGCCTCAACCCTCGGCCCGAGCAGGCGACGCCTGCGCCAAGCTCGACACCACAGCAGCAGATGAAGCCGGCTCAGGACTTTGGGGTTTAGGCCCAAGCCTTGCAATCCCTAAACCCCATCTCTTGGTTAGGCCTCAACCTTATAGTTATCATCCTTAAATCCTATCATCAGGCAAAAAAGCCCCGTAATTTTGAATCCTTTGAACCCTTATAGTCCCTGCACCCTGAACCCTAAGCCATCATCAGGCAACAAAAATCCGTATAATCCCTAAACCCGAAAGCCGTAATCCCTAAACCCCATCATCAGGCAAAACAACTTGTAAGATTGAATCCTAAAACCTTAATCCCCACACCCGGAACCCTAAATTTAAGGCTCGGGTTTCGGGGTGAAGCTTTGGATTGAGCGGCTGCAGGTTTAGGGCTGAGGACTTAAAGTGGTTACTTACCCTGGGTTAGTAGGGAATGGAGGAATGGGATACAATTATAACTACTATGACTACCATTCTTCCATTACCTGCTAACCAAAGGTAAGTTTAGGATTTTAGGGTTCTTCAAGGCTGAGTATGAAGGATTTAGGGGTGTTTTTTTCGGGAGTTTGGGGTTCGTGGCTTAGGTCTATGTATGTAGGATTAAGTGTTTAGGATCTAGGGTTCTTCAGGGCTGAGTATGAAGGGTTTTAGGGCTGGGGCTTTTGGGGACCCGGGTTCGATTGCTTCAGGCATTGGATTTAGGCTTGGGTCTCCTGGTTTAGGGGTTGAGGTTGTGGGGGTTCAAGCAGGGCATAGTGACTACACGCCGCGACATGGACGGAGCCGTTTGTCGAAAATCGCTCCCGCAATTCTGAGTACGAAACCAAGAAGTTGTAGTGGATTGAGAGACACAAAACATTGCAGAACATAGAGGTGCATATCTTGGGAAGAGTTGTGGAAACGCGCACCTAGATGCATCTGGGCATACAGGGGGAGATGATAAGTCCGTGGGTTTGGTATGGAATCAGGGGTTTGGGCTCAGGGTTTAGGGTTTAGGGTTTATGGCCTAAGGTTTTGCCGGGTCAGAGAATGCTCAAAGGGTTTTAGGTTTTTTCGGCCCTTCAGGCCTGCCTCCTGGAGCCTTCCGAATATCACTTCAAACCGTCTTTCATCTGAGCCCGAAATCCCACACACGGGCCACGCACGGCAACCCCTAAATCTAAACTCTTTAGGCCATGACCTCAAAACCCGAAGCTCCTGAACCCTACCCTAAATCCAAAAACCAAGTCAAAAACCCTATATCTATATCTAGATGTACACATACATATTTACACACCCTCAACCCCGAAACCCTAAACCCCAAAACAATTCTGACGAGGAGTTTCCGATACCGCCACCAGAGATTTGGTCGCTGCTGGGACCATGAAGCGGACAGCTGCGAGAGCTGAGCAGTAGCGGTTTAGGGTTTAGGGGTTTAGGGTTTAGGGGTTTAGGGTACAGCGTCTCCTCTGAAGCTGGGGATATCGATGCTGCATGTCGGCCTCGATCAACATGATTGGGGTCTTAAACTGGCTAGACTTCAGTCCAGTGGCAAAAAGGGGTTTAGGGTCGAGGGGAGGGTTTAGGGTTCGTGATGAGCCTTTCTGTCAGGGTACTTGACGACCCTGGTGATTTTCCCTTGTACTTGCACGGCTGCATGGCCACCGATATCCAGGCAGTATGACCATGACGGCCGCAAGTGGTTCAGCTGCGTGGTTGCAAACTATCTGGAGGGGTTCACTGAGCTCGTGGTCGCAATTTTTGAGAGTTAATGACGACAACCTGGCACAAGTGTTCGAAGGACTTCTGAGAAGGCTCTTTCAACTTTCAAGTTTGAGTGGGCTGTGCTTGGGGACATTTCGGGACCTTTATTGTCGGAAACTTACAAGCAACCGAGCTTCTAACGGACCTCAAAGCTGAACATCTGAAATACATGCTGCAGGGGATCCTGCCCTCCATTGGTTCTCAGGTGCGTAGTACCCTGGTAGACCATGCCTAAACCCCTAAACCCTACCCCGAAAAAACCCTAAGCCTAGCCTTTGTTTATTCCAATCCGCCAGCCCCGACTGAGAAAACCAAGCTCCTGTCAGCCAAGAGCCCTGAATGCCGAGTGTGCTGTGTATGTTTAAGGGAAGCATGTTATACATGAACAAAGGAACCACATAGTTGCATAGTAAGTAAATGACAAGGTTTAACAACAGCTAGATAAATCAAACGACCGAAGCATTCATACACACATACATACACGTGTACATATACATCTACAGACGCAAAATGCATCTTTGCATAACTGCATACATGTATACACATGCCCAGAGAGCCCAATACGCCTTAATTAAGGAATATAGCTTAAACCATAATATGAAGCCCTATATGTTTCGAGCCATAATCCTTGATTAAGGGGTATTGGCCTCTCTGGGTGGTCTGACAGAGCACCGAAAGCTCGAACATTCACAGCTGCTTTTATCGAAGGCCATTCCTCGGGAAGATGGTTCTATGCAGATGATGCTTGGTTGAACTGTGGGTCGACAGTAAGTGGATTCTGTTTTTAGGGTCTATATGGTTTAGGGATAAGGGTTACTAAATAAGGGGGTACTAGGCTATTACTTAAGGCCAGGAACCTCCCATGTAGATAGCTGGAGGTTAGGGTCTGATAACCAAGAACAAAGTAAACACCAGCCCGTGTACAGCATCGTCGATCGTCCCTCCATGGCGAGTATGTCCACCGGTAACATCATCACCACCGGTTTCACCTGCATCGTCAGCTACAGCACGCACCCAATGTTTGCAAGTATCGTCATCGCCTTGAGAATTTACATGAATATGTTTGCCATGACTGCATGATGCTCATGTGTTGATCGTCTTCTTCGCACTCAGAAGCATCATCAGCGCCATTGTTTTAGGCATCACGACTGAAGCACCGACCCTTAGGCGGGGTAGTGGGACGGGGGGTAAGGGGCCTTAATGCCCATAATAAGGACCTGATCAGGCCTATGTAAGGAAATATAGTCCCCTACCCCCCTCTCTACTACCCCCCCGAAGGGTCCCCATGAATGTAGGTGTAGTTATGCGAAGCAAGCCAGCAGATCGCAGCACGGCATCTCAGTAAATCTGAGTAGGGATATGACAGGAGGTATGAAAGGAGGAGAGTAGAGAGGGAGAAGACCTGCATTCCTTGTTTTGTGACGCCGCACGTGCGACTGGAGCATTGCAGAAGCCATATCGCAAAGCAACGCGAGACGCCGATCATGCGGAGCTTGATGATCGGTCTATACAGTTTAGACACCAACCTGTTGAAACCTGTTTAAGCGTGTCTAGAAGAGACCCTGACCCTCGATCGGCTCCCCCTGAAATATAGTCTCCTTAGGAAATATTGCGTATATTCGTTCATATAAAACCCAAGAGAATATCAAACATAATATTTCTATGATGGGGGGTAAGGATAAGCCCAGGTTGTAAATGCTAGGCGGTCCTTGCCATGGCCTCGGGAACCCCTCCCGCCACACCACAGGGACCCCCTACATGAACCCTGAACCGAGTGCGCGTGCCGAAGCCGGGAAGCCGAAGTTCATGCAGAAGGACCTCTCCTTAAAAACCCTAAGGGTCCATGTACCCAAATAGTATATACTTTGGGCACAGTGTACCGAAAAAGGAACAACATTAAGGCCAATGTACATATTGTTAGGGTACATGGACCCTTAGGGTTAGGTCAAACGTCATGGGACTTAGTATGTACGGCTTATAAGTACATGGTTAAAGATCATAAGTATACTTAAACGTGCCATGGCAGTATTTATTTACGACACTGCTAGCTAATTAATGCCCATGCTCCTTAAAGTAAAACAGTACAACCCTAGAACACTCTAACCACTCCGTTGCTCAGGACCCGGAGTGGGACCAGTACCAGGCACAAACCGTTCGGCGTTGCGGTTTTGGGTCTTTCGGTCTTCAAGCGCTTGAGTTTTAGGGTTCAGGGTTTTTAGGGTCTGGGGTGTGGCTTGGGGGTTCGAGGAGTGGGCAGCCTAGGTTTGGCAGCTGTTTATCGCCGGCACCCCTGGGAATCTGGTTGTCGTGACCCTCCAAATCGCAACTGAACTCAATCACTGCTTAAAGAGTGTAGTCGCATGATGCCAGGAAGCAACAGAACCCCAACAGCAAATAAAGTACGCTGCCACACTTGTTGACACCTCTCTTTGTGGTAGAAGACTCAGACTAGTTCGTAACTACTGCGTAAAATAATACATATTACATAAGCTCCTCAATGCAGAAACCCCAAACATTACTTCAAACACTAGTCGACCAGAAGGCAGAGTATCATCCGGCCGCTTCAGAACTTCAGCAGGTCCCACCAGACCACCCAGATGCGGGGAGGCTGTACCGTTGGTGCCTTGGCCGGGAAAATTTGAACCCTACCGGCATTTGCAGGCCGTGTTGCGCCGCTATAAGCGTCACAACTACAGGTAGTAGAACAAAGCCCCCTAAACCCTAAACCCTAAAAGACACTCGATTAGTTTTATTCGCTTTTGAGCGTCTTCCTACATGCGATTCTTGTAGGTCCTCAGCGACTGGTCCCGAGTCCACGCAATCATCCCACTTGTAGCTTCGTTATCTGGAGTAGATGGTCATGTTGGCGCGTCAAAGGATCCCTAGAGGCCTAAGGTCATTCCGTGGCGTGGTGGTGCGTGGAGTGGAATATGGAGGCCTCTGAAGGTAAAGAGGCATGGTGTGATACTGTGATCGTGGTATGATACCGACACTAATCTATCTCCGCGTCCTGGACCCTTTCCTAGAAGAAGGCGCGGTGTAGGCTAATCAGCGAGCTTCCATGGGGATCCCGTTCAACGCATTTTTGCCGAGACAGCATGACAAAAGTGCTGATTCTATTTAAATCAGAAAATTGTAAGCATCCGTGCATATTGTGTGTGTGTTTATACATGTTCATATACATATATATATATATATATATATATATGTATTATATACGTATATGTATGCACATCATGTATGTGTATGCACACTCGTTGAACTACTGTACAGCAATGTACTACTATGTACTACTGTGAATCCACCGCCCCGACATGTCTACCCGCCCCTTACTGCTGAAGTTTGCAGGAACAACCGAACGGAGGAATGCATCTTGGCGCAACATGCTGTGATTCAGTCCGTGGCTGCAGGCATTTTCAGAGCCCTTTTGTGGCTAAGCCCTAAAGCCCTAAGCCCTGATTTTCCTAAAGCCCTAAACCCAAATCCTAAAGCCCTAAAGTCTAAATCCGTATTAGCCCTAAGAACTTTAGTCAGAACCGCTCGAAGTTTCAGACCTCCGCTACCTCTGCCAAGCATCAGACGCAGCTGCAGGAGCCCACGCATAGAGGTTTTTAGGGTTGACTCGCAGGGTTCGTGCAGATCTTCGGGTATGTGCGCAGTTTTTGTTTACACTTCCAAGCCCGAAGCAAATTGCAGGCTAAATCATCCCAGCATTCCCTGCTCTCCGTGGATCCCTCCTCGCTGAAACCCCGAAGCCCACGCACAAAGTCCGCAAGCTTCAGAGTGCTCAGGCTTTTGGGAGGACACTGGGAAACCGATGTAGATGCAGCTTGGCCATCCATTCTGGTCCTGGCGGGGTGTTGCTGTAGCAGATATTTTTATTGCTGCTACTGTGGATTAGGGCTCAGGGCTTGTAGGGCTTTTGCTAGTCTGTTAGTCATCGTGCTTTTTGTCAGCACCCGTCGGAAGTCTTTGAACCTTAAGGTTTGTTGTAGGTTGATAGGGAACTGAAGGGTTCAGAAAGTGTCAACACAGTGGGAAAGCCGTTTGTGATTGCCCTAATGCTCCAAGAATACAAATAAATAGTACCTACTTTGGAGTTTAAAGTCTAGAGTTAGTAGCTACTTTGGGCTATTTGGATGCCCAGGGTTGATGGCAAACGAAGAAGGTTTTGCGGGCCTGTCATTACTGCAAAGACTTCCACTGTACCTTTGGCGCCTCAATCGCTTACCCGTACCCTATGCCCAAACTTACCTTGGTTAGTAGGGAATGGAAGAATGGTAGTAATAGTAGTTATTGTACCCCATTCCTCCATTCCCTACCAACCAAAGGTAAGCAAACCCGAGCCCCCGACCCTTGTCGATGTGCACAGCCTCAGCCTGATCATGTACTGCGATTCCAGAAACTGTGGTAACTTTTAGGCAGCTCCTTGCTTTTGCAGTACACACTATAGATGCATACTGCAACCCCACTCCGAAAAACAGAGCAAGCCGGCGAATCACGGGTCAAATGGCTTTCAAGGTTAGCCGGTTAGCACATGGACAGCGGTTATCTATGGGCCGGGCTTGTGATCTTGCACAAGCACATGGCTCCGTCCCTCTTGGCCGACACTGTGGTCACTCTCTTTCTCTCTCTCTCTCTCTCTCCCTCTCCCTCTCCCTCTATCTCTCTCTCTTCCTTCTGTTTCCCGTCACCAGTCAATGCTCCGTCTTCTCTGCTAGTCTTCACGGCAAACAGTCAGAGAAGAACAGAGATCCCGGTTTACTTCCCTGCAGATCGTCGTGACCCATGTTGATTCACAAGCTTTTCCATGGGATATAATTGTAGAGAAGGCGAAGCATCGGAGTTAGGACAGTTCATGGTCGCGGACAATATTAGCGATTAGGGCTAAGAGTTCGGGATACAGGGTCTGATTTAAAAAGCATCTGGCTGGCAAAGTTGACTCATGCAAGGTCCTCCCATCTGAGTTTAAACGCCCTTCTCACGCAATGATGTGGGCTTGCATGGGGCCTTAATCACAGAAGACGTGGGCGAGCAAGTGCCAAGACGAGCCAAGTGAAGACTACACCCACGTCAGCCCTAAGCGCTGAAACCCCACATTTCGAAGCCCTTGCCGGTACTGCAAAGCTTGATTCTATTTTCGACTGACGTACTTGGCTGTCTCAGCACTTGACTATCCCAAACAGCGAAGGTCTGTCGCTGCAACTAAATCCAACCTTCCTTGCTACACCTTGCCAATCGGGCTCTCACTCCTACCGAGACTTGTGGAAGATTGACTTTGCTGGTTGGGGATCGGCTTCGTATCAGCAGGAGGGTATTTGTTGTGGGCATCTTGTTCACAGGTCTCCGCTTATATACCATGATGCAGTTTTACCAAAGACATCAGCACAGCCCGAGTTGTTCAGTGCACCTTACTATATTAGATACTATATACATCGAGCCATCACTGAAATGTGCGACTGACCTGTAGCTGTTCTCGATCTCGCCGCTTGCTCAGCAAGGGCCGGCCAACGACTGTCAATGCAGCTTCCTGAACCAGCCACCCAACTAGATTAGGAGTGCGCGACAAAGGTTTGGGAGTTCAGTGAGCTTGGGTAGCTATGATACTACAGCATTCGAGAATCTGTCATCCCCCGAGCACCAAACATAGACCGAGATGCAAAAAGCCGACTTGCGGATTCTAAAGCCATCAAGAGGCCAGGACCTGCATGCTAGGCCACTACGCCACCTTCCATCCGCAAGTCAATTAATTACGAGGTCGTAGCAAGACTTGCTCAGCAGGAGCAAGACTTGACCAACACAGCGGTAAGAGCCGTCTCAGGAAGCAGAGCATTGACACGTCTCGGAAGGTTGTGGGTAGGTGACCTTCTGCGTAGGTGGCCATACCGGGCGGGGTGCAACGGACTGGGATAGAAAAGCATCGTTGCACTTGTTGTAGGCTGAGCGGCACCATTGCAGCACCCTACCCGGCCATCACTGCGTCTCAACAGGGCTAGCGATTTCCAGGATTCTTGGGTAGCTTTCCTTACCGAGAGATGCTTGCTGAAAGGTTTGGAGTTAAGTCGTCGGGATGTCCAGCTGTGGATTTTGAGACGCTGCCGATTTTTTGGTGGGAAGCTGGGGCTTCGCGAACTCGTCATGTTGGTTGGTTCGATCGCCATCCCCATCTGCCCACCTCCAAAACCAAGAGGGTCGCATGTACAAGAGGAGTGTGTCTCCAAGATAGACTGCCCAGACGATAGCTGCGGTCTGCAAAAGACACGTAAATTGCCGGGAGAAGCTGACGTCCATGTTGCGTGTGCTGCCAGGGCATTCGGAATGTTACGCTTGATGCCAAACTGTAGTGAGGGTACAGAGTTCCACATGTTCTTCGGTTTTCGGCCATCGAATGTGCCGAAGGGTTCAGCTCCACACTCTTAAGTTGAGATGAAGCCGCCACGAGGTGAGTTCGTTCAGGAATATGCCCCAAGGTATTTTGGAATTGTAAATATTCTTCGCATGCCCTCCTTCCCCAAGACAACCCTGATCTAACCTCATTTTTGTGAGTGGCCAGGTCAAAACGAGGCCTTGGCTTCCGGGGCTGCTGCCGGCAGAGGGTGACATTTTGAGCCAGGGTTCGGGTGCTTTCCGGAATGAGTGAAATTGAGATCTTTTCGGTGGGTCTCTCTGGCTACCAGAACCAAGGCAGTCTGATCAACTTGAGGAGCTGCGCGTGTCAAGTATTTCATGCTCCTTCGCGGAAGAGAGAGCATGCGTCATGTCGAGGCCGAGGGCTTGAATCAAGCCTTGCCCATCGTTTGGACGGGCAGAATGAAGCTCCGGGTCTGGAAGCCCTTGAATCCTCGAGCCTCCTAAACTCTAAGCCCCCCCGCCTCGGCGAATACCAAGTCCTCAAGTTCCCAGAAAAGCAGGCCGCGGCCTCCCTAAACCCTAAACCCCTAAACACCAGAAAAGTAGGCCGTGGCCTGCCTTCTGAGCTTCCGCGCCGATGTGGTGCCCGCCTCGGGCCATCGGTCTGATTGGATCTGATTGGGGGCTTCGGGTTTCAGGGTTTCCCAGGCCCAGTTGCACAAAACAAAACCCAAAGGGTCCTAGGTACTCTTATGGACGATACTTCCCAAAATCATACGTATTAGTAATTCCGAATATAGAGACCCTCCATTCTACTATATAGGTGCCTTGGACCCTTTGGGAAAGGATAAGTTTGAGGGTCCTGGGTTTCTTGATTTTTTTTGAATTCCGCCCAGGACAGCTGAATAAGCTGGAGTGTTTGCTGAAACTACAAAATTATGCAAATCTCTTTTCCGACAGCACGAACCCTGGAGTTGTTGGGCTCAGTATGTCTCAGTTTACATGAAGCCCTCACAGTGCAGTCATCGTCAGGGGACCTCTTAAACGAACTCTGTTCGAAATGTTAAGGCCGCGATGGAAAGACCCTGTGGCCTGTGAAGCCTGTTACGGCCGTCTAAGAGATCCGATGCCAGAGGACCCTTGTGACGAGCAGTTGGCCCGGCCGCTGCACCGGGCAGCCGCCAGTCCAGCTGTGTCTCGGGGCCCAGAGGGACTGATTGAGAGTTGCCTAGTAGTAGGGTAGGTAACCTTTAGCCTTTTTAGGTCCCCAAAGGTTCACCTTAAGTTCCCAAAGATACTGGACAAGTAGAGTTGCTAGTGGGCTACAGCTACAGGGGCCGGACGAATTGATTTGGTAAGCTGGCCTCTGATGATGGGTTTGGGAAGGTGGGGCACGTTGTAGAGCAGAGAAATGCGCAGCACTTTTGGGTCGCATGTTGTAGATGGTGAGCGTTCTGGAAGGATGTTAAAATGATGCCCGGCACCGGTGTCAGAGCAGGTTCCGTGAAGCTTTATTCACAGAACTGCCGAGATTTACGCAACACGTTAGCCTAAACTATGCCGAGCCGCAGCAAGGAAGTATGAAGCCGTTCACCCGACCGCCTAACCTTGAATGACCTAACTACTGCACTACAGGACTGGGTTTCTAGCAGCCGTGGGCAGCCTTAAACAAATTCGCTGTGTATTCGCTATGTATACCTAGACCCCCAGACGTTTGTCAAATAATGGCCCAACCCCTATAAAAGGCCATTATTTTACAAACCTTTGGGGGGGTGCAGGTACTCCCGAGCCCATGCAAATGCTCACAAGCCGTGGCCGGCGAGCCGAAACAGAATCCCAGAAGAGTTTTGGTTTGCCAGCCTTGACAGGTTGGAGTTGCTTCTCAGCGCTGCAGCAGTGGGGTGCTGAGGTATTCAGAAGGTGGGTTACTATAGGGGCCTAAATAATTACCAATACTATTTGCGGGGCTCCTTACCATAGTTATAGTCCAAAGCTCCCCAAAACCCTATTCTAATCTTTAAGCCCCCTATATTAAAGCCTCTGCAAGCCAGGCGAGACTAATTGATTTTGCCTTAAACTCGAGCCCAGCAAAGAATGCTAAGCATGGCTGGCATATATTGGCATGTTTTTAATTGTTCGAGCTCTGCCTCGTGGCAATGTGGACATAGCGGGGTGCCAGAAACAGTAGCAGATCCAGCTACTTTGCTTAAAGTGTTCGGGGCTTTTGCTTATTTGCCTCGGTTTCACAGGTCATCGAAAGTGTCAAGTTGCACCAGGAACTGCACACCGGGCTGTGAAGGCTAGAGCTCTCGAGCATGGACATTCAGAATCAGACTGCCTTCTTCTGCGGATTTTCGAATTCGTCCGGAGAGATGATGCAACAATATCATAGCTGGACATAGGGAGCACAGAAAGACCCTTCGGCTGAGGATGTCAACGCAGCCGATTCTGCAGGCCTTTGGCTGTAGTTAAGACATGTTAGAAGAGTCGCAAGCACAACATCAGGGGTTCAGGGGTTGCAGGGTCGAGGGTTGGCTTGCGCTCAAAGTCCAAAGGCTTTCAGTTTTCACGGTTCACCGTCAGTCGAGTGTCGTATTGGATCTAGGCTGCCACTCTGCATCGATGCACTTGGACGAATTCATTTGGAATGTCAGGCAGCACCACCCTCCATCGTGCAGCAGCTGCTGCGTCGCCGGGTGCAGCCGGGACCTCAAGTCAGACATGTCGGAGCCATCCGGACAGAGCAAGGGGCAAGAGGAGTAGAGCTCGACCTAATCCCCTGCTTTCCGAAGATCCCTAAACTCGAAGATCCGGAGGATCCTCCCTTTGTCAAGGGTCCCGAAGCTCGATCCTGAAATCCTGAAGCCTCGAACTTCTGCGAGGTCGAGGTCCTGCTCGCCGCCCGGGCGAACCCCAGGCCTGACATGCTGGGGATCAGTCGGGGCTTCAGTCGGGATTTGAGGGTTTCAGGGACCCGTATGGTTGTTTCGGATGTAGGATTAGACGAGGGTATGGTTACTGTAGGTTAACCCGTTTAACCGTTTTAAGGGCTCAGGGTGTGGACTTCAAGAGTTCAGTGCTTCGGAGCTGTCTTTAGATGCATGTCAATGTTTGGAGCTCATGACGATGGGATGGGCTTAGTAGCCTGTCTGGCGTGAGGAGGCTTATCATGCGTTCAACGCTCGTACCAGGACTTGAGGGGTTGTTTTCTCCAGAGGATGAATGAGAACTGTTGTGTTTGATGTTGCAAGACATGCCCTGAGGCTCATTCGCAGAGTTTTCGTACACCGAAGCCTGAGCTTGAACCAGGTTTCCTGAAATCGCATTATACTTGGGAGGGCGTTCGATTTCTTGTTCATATCTGCGGTACTCAGCCCGTTGCATATCCCGGCAGTATGACCTGGATGACTGCACATAGGTCCTCCAAAATCAACACCATGCCAGCCCTCCAAAACCTAAAGCCCCACCCGTCGACCAGGTCGTGTGATGCAGAGGGCCAGGGCTCCAGCTTGCTCTTCGGTTGAGGGCTTCAGGGCGGAGGAGTTTAGGGTTTGCGGCTTTGCCTGCATACTTATTAGACTGGTGTGCAATGTCAGCAGAGAGGTGCTAAGCATGGTGGATGAGCTCATGCTCTCGCTCATCCTAGGGTCAGAGGTCGAAACGATCATCAGTTTTATTTTTTGGATGTATGCATTTAGCTTTGGAGGCTGCTCCTTTCATCGTTTTGATGCTCCTAGCGCATTTAGCAGTTTGCTCCAGCTTAGGCATCGGACACTGATCGATATATTGTTTAAGTTTTTTCTCTATGTAGTTACACATGCCGGCTCTTAGCTTTGACAGCTCTGAGGGCACACCCCGCTTGACGTCGCTGTCGGGCGTGGTTGTGGAGCTGTGGCTGTCACCTCAGATGAGTTACAGGCTAGTCTTGCGATGTGGATTTCCAGGGACACAAAACTGGGAGGGAGCGCACACCAGTCGTGCATACAGTTCCTTCTCGTGGGTAAGCGAGTATAAGGAACAGTTGCAAGAAGTTGCCTCAGCCCGGGGAAACACGACATGAGAAACACAGCAGACTTTCGGGCTGCTTTCGCAACGGCCTCCCAGAAGTCTGCGACGAGTCGGACCTGTAAACCTTCAAGCGCATATTGATTTTGCTTTAATTAAGACAAACATTCACCAGCGCCTACAAGCGGAGTGAGTTTGGAGACTGCGCCGAGGTGGAGCTGATCTCGCACGCAGGTCGGGCCTCTAAGAAAGACCCTTACCCCCAAAGCTCCAAGCGCAAAAGAGTGCTCAGGTCGGGTCAATTTGATAAGCGGTTGAAGTTCCCAGAGAGCCCAATACCCCCTAATTAAGGAATATGGCTTAAATTTTGTCGGGCTTCATATTACGATTTAAGCTATATTCCTTAATTAAGTGGTATTGGGCTCTCTGGGTTGAAGGCTTTTCGGTACCTGGGTCCTCGGAGTCTAGAGGCCGGAAACTGAGGTGACAATTCCTGTAAGGGTGCTCCTCAGCACCCCAGCACAGGACATGTTTTGTTTGGTGATATGTCTCTCAGTTTTCAGTCTTGTCTTGTACCGGTGGTTCTAACAGGTATGTTTCGACTGCGACTGTCGATAGGTCTCGGATTGCAGCCCTTGCTGAGATGCGCTGCAGAGCTCTGACGTACAATGGTTCGAGACTGTTTCTTTCGCAGGATGCATCCTTTGAAGCTGATAGAGATGCCAGCTCTTCGGTTTGGAAGGAAGATAGGCGGCAGGCCTTTGAGACGGGTACAGGCTCTGTAGTGCCTCGAACGCGCTCCTCTACTGAGAAATTCCGATTACTGTACTACCAGCAGTCGTCTAGTCATGTATAACTAGTCATGCCTGAGGTGTGGGCCTAAGTAGGCATTCGAGGCTTTGAGAAGACGCTTGTGAGCATTGCAGTACAGCTCTGAAGCCGAGTATGAGAAACCCATGTTGCCCATGCTCCCAGCTCCAGCAGCAGAACTTGCACGTGCTGCAGTAGGCTTCCCCTTTGTGTTGTTTCCATATAACCTTACGGGTAGCACAACAAGCAGTGCAAGGGGCATCGAGCCGGGGCTAACGACCTGCATTGCTGGCAATTGTTACAGGCAAGAAGCGGCCGCACGATGCCAACAGCTACGAGCCAGGCAGGCAAACCTGGATGCGTTACATTGAATGTACTTGAGTCAACTGAATGGCTTCGGTCTTAGTCGTGGCTGTCACCTTGAGATTCCTCACACATCGGTACGTCTTTCCGGGTCACACACAGCCCAATTGGTATCCACCGTCCCTAACACTCAGCACGCTGAGGACATCATCGCACAACGTGCAAAAAATTATAAGTCCGAGCCGTGCACCGAAAATCTTTGGCACGTGGGACTTCGATGGTTTTGCCTCGAAGCGAGCAGGGGTGGGCACAGCCCGCGTAGTTTTCAAGCCTGAGCGGAGGGAAGCCCGAAGGCACGGGTCCCCGCTTCCATGACAGCATCCGCCAGCAACATCTCCGAGTCAAGCAGTCAGTCAAATAAGCAAAAAATCAAACGCTGCGAAGCTTGTGTCTTCATGGGTAGCTACTTGGCCGTGCAAGCCAAAGTTTCCTACGTGCAGGTTGACGATGGCGGGCAGAAGACATTGACACGCTCCGCAATGTGGTCGCCGAATCCTCGCTGCTGGGTGTGCATCATTCTGATGTTCTGCACCCTCCTATCAATTGCAGCACGGCACACTTCACAACATCAACTCTGTCTGTCGAGGTGACGACAGCATTTCGTATGTCCTGCTCGAAGGCTTGTTTTTTCGACTGGCATATGTCGCCACATGCATGCGCTGAATAGACCTAGCTTCGCAGAATGTTTCGCGATATCTAACCCGAAGGGTCCAAGTACCTAATAATCATATACTCTCCAAACTCGTAACCTACATAGCTACTATCCTAAACCCGAGTACCTAATTATTGGGTCCTTTGGACCCTTGGGGTAAGGTTCTCCCAGGTTCCCGTCACGGCGGAGCTGCCAAGGATGGAGGAGCCTAGGCCTCGGCCCCGGAGTTGTTCCATTGTGGGAGTTTCCGAAAATAGCGGGACCCTGGTACCCTAAATAGTAGGGCCCTTATTATAAGGACCCCAAAACAAGGTACCCCTAATTTTCGGAAACCCCCATGTGAATATACTTCAATTTCTAGATGTCTACATGTGCATACGGTTGGCTGTGTCTGTCTATGCGCGGAGTGTACAAATAAGCATCTTTAACCACATGTGCACACATGCACGTGTACACACACATGTGTGTTTATCGCACGAACGAGATTGCTAGAAATGCGATGCTATTCGGTTCAAGTGGCTAACGCAGCCAGCCTCCTGCTGCGTCTTCCATCGAGCCAGTTGAGTTCGCCCCAACATGAGGCAGGGGGATGTTATGTTCACATATCTTGCAAGACATCCCGCGATAACTTGAAGCCGCCGACATTGTGCAAGCACGCTGTCTCCTATTCAGATAACTTTCATGGCATGAGCCTGGCAAGTTGTCATCTCTCGAAGCCACAAGTACTGCAGCCCTAACCGGTGCTGTAGCTTGATCAGGACATCCATGCTTGGCCGAAAACTGCATTGGCAACTTTGCTTGAACCAGTTTTGAGAACTGCCTGGCCGAACCGCACTGCAATGGCCGTGATCCGTGTGATGTAACATTGCAGCACCCAACTTTGCATCACACTGGTGACGTCGAGTCTCTTTCATGCCGGAAGTGTCTAACTTACAGAGGTATGACTTAGAAGCTGCAGCCACCCTGTAATAGTGGTATACTAGGAATATAATAGGGCCCTAATATAATCCTATATCATCCTTATAGTCACTATTACAGGGTGGGGGCCGATATGACCAGCTTGTGGCCGAGGATCCTCAGATGCACTGCGGCATCGATGCAAACATCGCGTTCGCAAGTGTCTTCCGCGGCAGCGCCCACTGGGGCCGGTGCGGAATGCTGGTTTGGTGGCTTGGCCTGATTCCTGCTTCAGGAAATGTGGATGATGCCTGCTGGTTGCGGACTTTCTGGAGTGAAACACCGCCATCATGGCTGCAAACCCTAAACCCTCAACCTTATGGCCAGGAAGGAAGCACTTCGGACGACCTTTGTCGCAAGTGGCTGAAGAGGATCCAAGTTACTGCCGATGGCTGCTCCGCAAGGCCAAGGCCGGAGATACTGTACAAGCCTGAATCTTCCAGTTGCCATCTGCGCATGTTTCTTGTTACGTACCTTGTACTATAACTCCAATACTTTAAAACCTCGTTTCAATTATAGTACAGAAGCCTGGGTAGTTTTAGACACTATTCCTCAGGGTTCCGTATTTTATGCTAGCCAGAAAGCCCTAGCTATTGAAATTTTCGAAACCCGCATATTGGGGCTTCGAGCTTTGGATTATCTGCGTATGGTTCCGGGTGTTTTGTTTACGGTCCGGGGTGTAGATATACATGTTGACTTACATATCACATGGTGTGTGTGTGTGTGTGTCAGACAGCATATTGCCGCAACATGTGCGTGACGAGGCTGTTGGACCTTGGAATTCTGCGAGTGGTTCGGCTTCCTCTGGTCACTCCGCGTTGTAAAATGTCAGCATCAGAACACGGGGTCTCTTCAAGCTAAATGTGTCGGTCAGGGTTCAAGTTGATGGACGGTCTCCTCAAGCTTCGCAACTGAACCTTGCGTCGCAAAATTGGCTGTGCCTTCGACTAAATGTACAAGAGGCGGCGGATGCTCCCAGCAGCTTGCAAGAAAATGCTGCTTGGCTCCGCTCTCATGCGCCCGACATCGGTGCCAAACGTCACGCTGAGACTGCGAAGCAGGCACCGACAGCCTGGGCTTCTAAGGGTTCCGCTTCAGCTCTGGGGCCGTATGCATAAGTCGTAAGTGACTAATCGTATTGAAGAGTCTTGATGCCTTACCCACGCCCGGGAGTACGCTTAAAGCACTAGGCAGCCTTGACAGGGGACGTGCGTGCCTGCCGAGAACGGAGGACCACTTGTGCAAAGACCGCAAGACAGTGTCATGTCCAAGTGTCAGCATGCGGTGAGCATCGAACGGAACAGACGGGGTCAGGCCTGCCGTCTCTGCGATTGCAGACATGTGGCCGCCATGGGCTTTTCGATGCTATGCCGAAACGGTGCAATGGAGAACTCCAACCCCAATACCCCTGCTTCTTCGTGTAAACTGCCGCAGTCGACAAATACTGACCGACAGGACAACCGGGGCGAATGCAATATGGAAGAGACCTGTCCGATCTGGCGCAAGAAGATCCTGTATATTGCCAATGGATGCTCCGAGAAGCCAAGGCGCCTTGGTCCCAAGCATTCCCTAACCTGGACTTTAGCGCCTGTGGGACCTGGAAAGTCAGCCATATCTTAATGCTGCGCTTGGTACTGAGAGTTCTTGCAAGCCAGGACCTCCTAGGTATCATATATCCATTTGCAACCCATTCGCGAAATCCTCTGAGTCGTCAGCGCTCTTCGGCGTTGCAGCCCAGTTCTCTGCTCACCCGTAGCTCGATACGGTTCGGGGGTTTAGTTCAGCATAAGTACGCAGCCTTTGTAGGCCGGCCTGTTTGTGTTGTGCGAAGCATTATACATACTGGCAGTGCCTTGAATTGCCACATCGATCTGCATAGCATGCTCTGGCATTCGGAGAGGAACCGCATGCTTCGCCAAAGCTTCGCGAAAATGCCAACTGGCTTTTGGAGAACGCGCCGCACCTACAGGAAGGGCTGCGGAAAGTGAATCGCTGCTCCCAGCACTGACGATCACGTGCGCGTTGCTGTGACCTCGCTGACGTTTCTCACCGTGCATCACAGAAGTCAGCCGCTAAATCCTGTCAGAAAACTCTGACAGGAGCAAGGCTTGCTGGTCACAGGCTCGGTCGTGATGTGGTGCTTTGGTTTGGCAAGTCCCTGCTGAAAAGATCTCGAACAATACAGCGAAGGGAAGATAAATAGATCCGTGACGACATGTGCTTATTTGCTCACGGCCGTGTATTTTGCAAGACATGTACTGCGTACCGGTAGGCCTCCGTACTACATACATCATCGGCACAACCTACCATGCAGCTAGGCTTTCGCAGATCTCCCAGCTCCTCGGAGTCAGAGTTTGGCAGGCGGCAAGCATCGCGGCAAAAAGATGTCGGAGCTGCTGGCCGAAGATTCATCCTATTGCCACTGGATTCTGCGAGAGGCTCAGGCCGGGGGTTTTGGGGGCGGTCTCCAAACAGAGCACACCAGCGAGAGCACACCTCATTACGTCACCCGACGCTCCACCGTGGCTGATGCATAGGCACAAGCACATCGAGGGTTCGGATGGAGCATGGTCAGCAGTGGTTAGTCATATGCCTCGGATCTGCAAAACTCTCAGGCAGTGCAGCCGGTCAGTTTTGTCTAGAGTTCAAGCTCTGCATGGTCTGGCAGGAGCCATCCGCAACTCGTGGGATGAAAGACATGGCCGAGTGGCTCACGGAGAATGCGCCACACCTGCAGGACACTTCTTGGTAAAGAGCTAGCTCCTCTTTTCAGATCGTGGGCGGGATAGGCACCGAGACGATGATGCTGCTTGTTGGATTGCTGGACACTGTAAGTAAGACTTGCGTGCGCATCTTGGGCTCGTCGGTTTTTGGATATTTCCGCCGGGCAGGTTTGACACTGTCGTGGATCTCGGGCGCCGCATTGCGTGTTTTGGTGCCCTGAGTACAGTAATCAGCCCATGCCGGCATGCTTAACTGCTTCCACGCCTTTCCGCTCACTTGCGAATCATCGATTCTCGTATAGCTGCTGCCTGAGCTGCTTGATCCCCAGGGTATGGTGGGACTCTTCAAACGTCAGTGTACATGTCGTCTGAGTGTCATCGTCGCTATAGCTTGAGAGCAAGCACCTGGGTGAGAGTTGCTTCCCCGCAGGAGGATGGAGTATTGGCGGCAGGCGGGGTATTGCAGGGTGTTCGTCTTGACGTTGTCTGCAAGCCTCGGGCATGCGAAGGCCTCAGCCGAGCTAAGCGCTTACGCCGCATCATTGCCCACTAGCAGCGGCTGCTTCCCATTGGCCTGCGCAGGCGGCCGTCACAAAGGGCGGCTGCTGTCAGATCTTGTGGTCGACGACCCGACATACTGTCAATGGATTCTCCGCACTGCTCAGGAGGCCATATATGCTTGATTCATTCGACCGGGGGCTTGGCTTAGCTCTTCCCGGCTCACACAATGCGACATGAAGATGTTTGACTGGAAGCAGCGGCTGGCATACACAAGTGTGTCTGCAACCCTGTGCAACTTGCGACCACTCTTGTTTCGGGTCTTGCACTTTCAGGTGTTCAAGGTCCTTCGATTTTCTATGATTTTCTGATACCCGTCGTCAGGCAGGAATGACAGAATGCAGCATTCCCGGCAGCCAAGCTTTCTCCACATTTTCCGCACCTTCACTTGCAAAATCGCAATGCATCCTCGATGCCCAGGCCTCGCATCCTGTTCATTTTGTATTATCATCACTTTCTGGGACCACTTTTGACTCAACATATAATGCACTTCGCCGATGCATGTCAGAACAGTCTCGAACTGATCGGACGTGCGCAAGAAGGAATCGGCACGAGTTGTTCAACGCGTCGTAGACGGAAGAAGGGCGATCCTGCACGAATCAGCGCGTTCTGGTTCTGAGCACATTCATGGGTCATAGCGCCGTACCGCAGGAGCAGTCAAGTGGAGGCCACTTGCGAGCACAAGCTGCGTGGCTCCAAAAGAATGCCCCGCACCTGAAGGACTATGGTAGGGCATCTTGCGAGGGGTGAGTAAACGACTTTGTCGTAGATCCAATAGGCCTGCACCGGATGCTTTAGTGACGTCAAACTGCAAAATACATGACGTCCGATCTTGGTTAACAGCCCGTGCAGGACTAAGTTGCAGGCACCACTTGCTTCAATAATTGGCACTGCTCCTTCTGTTGAGTGTTCGTGAAGCTGGTTGGAACGGATTAGCAGTTAATTTTTGCCATTGTGTGCAGGAGGTTCCGGTCGTCAGCTTGAGAAGCGCGCACAAAGGAGTTCCCGTGCCACAAGTCGTTGCGGAGGCCGTGCAAATACTGCTTCAAGAGCACAGCGCAGAAGATGCAAGTGCTTGCACAGCTACTGCAAGAGATTTTGCGAAGCGTGCATGTTCCTGGATGGAGGGCCTGTTTCTTGCGATTGGGCGACTGCTCGTGTTTAGCAGTGTTTGCACAGTGGGCAAGGACCCTCGCTGGTGCAGCTTCGTTCTGAGGCAAGAAGAGGACCTGGTGCATCTGTACATGACATTCTATGTCCCTTATACACTTCACGAAACAGTGTGCAGTCTTTTATTGTAGCTCAGGACAAACCTGGGCAGGCGTATAGAGGTTTCACAGGGTTCAGGTCTCGCATTGCGGGTCTCGCATCTCCTCGCTGAGCCAGAAGGCACGCTCCCGCGGATTTGCAATTGCTGCCGTGCCGGGGCTGAATACGTAGAGAGACCCGAGATGGAAGCATGGTTGTGCATGTTCTGCTGTATGTATGAAGGTACGAGGCAAATCATGCTAACACTGGCTGGCGGCTTTTGACGCAACGGTTCTGTGCCAAAGTGCAGCCTTCACAAGTAGAGATTTCGGAGCAGGTCATCCAGTACCGGTTCCAGTGTCGTTTGATCCCGTAGCATATTTGCCGCATTCTGGTTGCTTCTTTCCTTCGGAATGAAACAAGTTGAAGGTTGAACAAAAACGCATCTAGAGAAGGACGCCAGGCCAATCAGTGTACTAGACTGGACACAGCTTCCCTTCTGTCATGTAGGGCCTTTGGTTAACATAGTCATGGCATAGTCATGAGTCGACTCTACAGCTGGCAGGCCTTTTGGGCAGCACACCCATTGCTTATCGCACAAGACTTTACCTGATGTCGTCAGCCGAAGCCGAGAGTGTATATTACGGGACTCGTAGTGCGTATTAGGCAACGGTGGCAGTGTGGTCCTCGCTGGTGCGCATAAGCAGTCTCATGCTCGAGCAACAGCTCTGTGTCAGCGGCCTCACCCGAGGAATGGCTTCGTGAGAAGGCTCCTGAGCTGCTTGAGGCACAGGATGCGGCTCAGCAGAAGATTGGGGAACTTGACTTTCGCAAACATGTTTCTGACTTGTGTGTGCATGCAGTGCATGCATGCACATATATCTGCACACGCATGCACGGATGGATGTATGGATGGGTGGATGGAATCATGCACGCAGGCGTGCATGCCTGCATGCATGCAATTATGTATGCAGTGCAGTGCGATGTAGCTTCCTGTAACGTGATGTGACTCAATGTGGTGTAATGTAAAATCCTGGCTAGTGTAATCTGAAGTGGTGCGATCTAGTGAAATGCTATGCCGCTATGCATTGCAACGTATGCACGACATGTATTGGTATGCCAGGCTGTGTGGGTCGGTATGTAGCACGTGCATGTACTAATATGTATGTCACGTATGTAACGTGTCGAGCGCACGTACATATCTACGTTCGCATGCACACTATTTTTGCATGTACGCAAGCATGTGTTTATGTTGCATGTATGTCTGAAATGGCCTTGGCATGTTCAATCTGTGCAGGATGTAAATAACCTCAATCTGGTGAAGTGTATGTGTTGTTTGTATGTACGTACATATGTAAGAATGTATGTACATGGGCATTGCATGTTGGTCCGCCGGAATGTGGGTATGAATGAATGAAAGTATGTATGTATGTAGGTATGTCGGTGGTACTGCATGTACATGTGGATGGAAGGATGCACGGATCGATGGATGCATGTATCTAGTGTGTAGTGGTGCATAGGTAGATGAGATGGTGTGACAACTCCGGGACAGATTGTGGCATTGCATGCCAAGGAGCGTCTTCACGCATAACGAACACTCTACTGACTTGCAAATGTGAACTCATGGATCTACTTGTTCCACTATGTTCTCGTGGATGCAAACAGTTGCAGATGCTTACGCAAATGCTGCCAACTGGCACGTGTTTTGCTCTCACACTCAATAAATACGAAACTGTTCCGCATGTGCGGTGCAGGTATGCAGGGTTTCTGTTTAACACGTCGGTGCAATGTTCTTGTTCGCTAAAGTTGAGTTGTAGAGCTTTTTCTCGCATTCGAGACTTGGGTTGGGGTGGCGATCCCTACGGGCAGGCCTCCTGGCCGGAACGAGCATGTTGGGCCCCACCGGGAGATCCTTGGGCACCTGAAAGACCGAACGCTGAGATTCCAACCTTGGCTCTGAAACCTAGAGTTTGTTTCTTGCACCTTCTCGGCTCAGGACGCCGAGATTGCGCAGATTGGCCAGAAGTTCTTCAAGCAGTACGGTCAGCATTTCGTCGTTCGATCTGGCAAGCATCGAATGAAGACTTTTGCAGTAGTCGTCAAGGACTCCCGGGCCAAAGACACTATGTACTGCACGCAGCACACATTGACTTTGTGTGTGCAGGTTTCCCGCAGGTGCTTGCAATAGGATAGGTATATACATAGCAGATACATACATACTTACTTATGTGCATATGTGTGCGTGTGCACGTGTGGCTGTGTTTTTTTGAGTGCATGTGTACAAGCATGTGAGTGCAGTTATAAATGCGTTCGTTCATGTATTTGGTTGGGCGAAGTTGTGCTAGCGTGCTTCTTTGTGCGTACGTGAGTTTGTGCGGCGAGTGCCTGTGAGTGTGTTTGTGCTGGCGTGCAGGTGTGATGTTGGTCTATCTGTAGGCGTGTGTATGAGAAGTCATGCCAGATGTTGTTAAATTGCTTCTTTCCAGAGCAGCCTTCTCTAGTATCCATAGTTGCAAAAACTTCGTCGCTGAGTAGGTGCGGCAACCTGCAACCCACCATTTTGGGTACATGTGATTCTACCAGACTTGGCCGATTTATGCATTAACATGAACCAGTCGTCTCAGCACCAAGGACAGCATATCTTGACGATGTAGTCCTGTTTTGAATCTTGCCTCGAGTCTTCGGAGGAAGGATATTTGTAAGGCTCCATGTACTACTTCCACAGTTCATGTCATGAGTGACGGAGAGGACGATCCGAAATTTGTGGAATGGGCACTGCAGCAGTCCACCTCCGACGCTGGCCGACCGGGCATGTCCTCTTAGACTCAGTTGTTGATTCATATTCGCAGAGTTTCGACTGCAGGAGGGATCGTCTGATCTTCGCGCTGCCCATCTTGCTAAAGGATCATGAAAGATCGACGACAACCGCTGAAGCAGTTGTGTTCAAACAGCTGCAGCTGGCGTTTACCGGAGCAGAAACAGGAGTCTCAGGAAAGTCGGATGCTGGTTTATATGCAACCAGTCGCTGCCCACAGACATGCACCCATCCGGAAGGTTATTGGGGCTTCATCACGCCTCGTTCGTTTGGAACGAGCATCATACTAGTGCCAGGTTGCAACAAGAACATCCAATTCTTTGCCGCATTCGTGAGCCAGCAGTCCAGCCAGGAGCGGGAGACCATGCTTGCGAGTTAACTTTTCTGTCTGGTTCTTAGTAGGGAATGGGGGAATGGATTATGGAGACTATTGATAATATAGGAGCTACTATAGGGATCCATTCCCCCAGCACCTACTAAGCACCAGACTGTTTTCATCCAACTTGCCGTTAGGATCTGTTGACCCTATGTCAGTTCAGGGGTGACTGTCCATGCCGACAGGAGACAGCCGACAGCTTCAAGCGCGAAGCCGTCACTTTCCACAAGAAGGCTTCAAACACTTCACGGCAGTGCAAGCTGTTATCAGATATCCTGGCAAGGGTCAGTTCGGCGACTGTGGTTGTTGAGTGCCAGGCAGAATGGCCTTGAGAAAGCCGGGATGCTAGGTGGGCGCAGGGGACAGAGGCGCCCTCCACATCTTCGGCAAACCTTTAGGGATACTTACCCCCAGGGCTCCAGCTACTTATCGTGAATAGTAGGTTACTACACATATCATTCCATATGCAACCCAGTAACCCATAACCTAGGCAACTGGAGCCCACTAAGTCAGGTTCGTCATGTTCGAGCTCGCAAGACTGCTGAGAGCTCGGCGGCTTGAGGTCGAAGGCGTTAACGTGTGGGAGTTACTGTCGCCGTTGGAACATGAGCCTTCAGATTCATGACGTGTCACGAACTTCTTTCCCAGTTTCCATTTTTCGTAGATTATAGTACTCTGGTAGTTGGTAGTATGATGTATTATTTCATAGCTCTTCTTTCTGGTCAGCTTCAGTTTGCTGGAGCTCGGGTGCGGTACAGCAGCAGGGCGAAGCCCTGCATGCCTGTCCAGAAGATGAACCCAAGTGTAGCATCTAGCACCCTGAGATGTGACGATGCCATGGGTACGTGTTCCTCTGTTCCATTTTAAGTCCTCTGTGGTTCTTGGGTGGGGTGCGAGGTTGGGTTCATGAGCTTCAACAGCGGAGAACCCTGTTCCTTGTGCATGGTGGGGAGAGCATGTGCCGAGGCAGCCTGGGGAAGCAAAATCGCAGACATGCCGGCAGTTGAGTGTAGCAGTGTAGCAGGTCTGTACGTCCGGCATTCAACTTCTTTTTGAGGAGTTCATGAAGTTCAGCCGTCCTTCCGCGGCTGCCAGCCCTCACTACACAAGTAGTGCACGCATGACCTGCCTGGGTTCAAGAGAGGCCGTTGCTCGGGGCAGCTTCCTGCTCAAGGGTTTGTGTGGAGAGCTCGTTTCACGTGATCGTCGCTGCTCAGACATGAGGACGGCACGGATGACAGTTGCGGCAGTTAAGTTGTTGAGGAAAGACATGGAAAGACCGTAAAGCAGAGTAATATAGGGGCTTAGATAATTATGTCAATACTGTCTTGGAGTCTTGGAGATCCATATGTTTGTTTTAGTCTAATTAATTACCCATAAACCCTATTCTAATTATTAGAAGAGGGTTTAAGGGTAGTTATATTAATTAGACTAAAACAAACATATGGATCTCCAAAACATTAGGGCCCCTGTGTTTGTTTTTGTCGAGTGCTGGTCTGCGAGCTAGGACTCCTTTGTCTAGCGTGGAAGTCTACCAAGGAAGGTTCCATGTGCGGCTATGATGGGGATAACCCTACTTGGGACGCTTATAACCCCATTTACAACCCTACTTACCAAGTTCCTTGAGCCCAATCGCTGACCTCGGCATGCAGTCGCGACAGTTTTCCGAGCTAAGACATCCCGGTGGGGGGGGACGGGCCACAGCGAAGGAGATCGTTATTGAAGTTGAGCCTTCCGGCATGCGGCCGTAAGGGCCTTGCCCGGACGACGCCAATGCAGCTAAGCTGTCTTTGCTCGATTCACTACCGGTTCTTCTATGTGGCAGCTTGCAGGGTTTTGGTTGGATTGGGTCCCTGCCCGTCTTGATGGAACCTTGCTGAAGAATTACCTAGAGACTCTGTGACCAACGTTTCGCTGCTTTGCTGCAAACTTCTGCAACCACAGATCATTTCCGAACATGGGGTGTCTAGTGCGCCACAGCCCAGGCAGGGGCTTTGCAGGCGCTCTGCTGCCACTGTGTCAGATTCGTGCATGCCAGCAACTGCCGGCATGGACTGCATGTTCGGATACTGGACCGCAGTCAAGTGCGCCACCCATAGCGAGTTCTCGCAGGTTGTGGCCAGCTGAAATTCCGCCACTTTGTTGGTGTTTGTTCCATATATGACTTAGGACGAAAGTACTACGGCCGGCCTTTGCACGAAGTTGTCTCAAAAGATCCTGGATATTGTCGCTGGATGCTCGGAAAGGCTGAGGACTCGGCAGGGGTCCAAATTACAAGCCCCGCACTGACTACAAGCATCCAATCATTTTTTGACTCTGTAGTTCTGGACCTGACTCATGCTTGCCTCATGTTCGTGTTGCTTCACGGTGCCACTGTGCACCGTGAGTTGCTCGAACCTGCTAGCGAGTCTAACGTCTTGGTGCACCGCCCAACACCTGGCTTTATCTCTCTGACTCTCAAACGCTTTCTGCCTCAATCACGTGAAGGAGGACGGTGCCCCACCGGGATTGCTGGAGAACGCCGCCTGGCTAACGCAGCATGCGCCGCTGTTGAAGGCAGGATCCTGCCAGGGAGCCGTGTCAGACAAAGCCGAACGAGTTCACTCCTGCAATAAGGACATTGGGCGGTGAGGCTTTGAGTTGGGCCTGATTTGAGGGCTGCTAGGTGGCGGGCAACCTAACTGCTTTACAGTGTAATGGTTGCATTTTCCTTGGATGTACACGATACATGGACACTTCCGCATATGTCTCCTCTCTGTTTTGTAACCTTTGACACACCCACGGTACCATGTAATCATGACATTCGCCTGCAATTGGGGGCTGTCGCCGAGTTGAAACTTGGAAGGTTCCTCGTGAGCTCGTGGAAGGCCGGGAGTTTGGGGTGATCCCTTGCAGCGTTGCCCAATTACAGCAGGGCTCAGACATGGGTTTCAACTTGTTTCACCTGTACTTGTAGCCGAAACCCTGATCTCAGACCTTGCCAGGCTTTGTCCGAGTGTGAGTGTCAAAAAATCCCTGAGCTCATGACTGGCTGCCGTAGAGCGGCTTGTCTCATACTCATGCTCAGACAACCACAACAGACGCACAAGCATGTCTCCTGGCAATGTAATGCTTACCTTTGTTGCATTCCGAATGAGTGAGAACGAACTTGAAACTGGGGTTGGTGGTATAGGATGCAGATCGAGATACACGACACCTCTTAACTCCCTTGACTGACATCAATGTGTCGGGGAGATGACGACTGTTTGTGAAGCATTGTTTTTTCAAGAGGCATGCGACGTTTGGGATGAGTTGGTCTGATTAAGCCTCGCCTTTTCGCAGTTCCGCTCACAGAGACGCAAGGCTGCTTATTGCTACCTTTCCAGCAAACAGACGGTCTTCACAACTTTAGGATGCCACACCGTGATAGAGCGTGCGGAATTCAGCGGATGCACGCCAAGAGCGTGTTGCTCCATCAAAGAAGGGGTTTGGTGAGCCGAAGAAGAGGCCGGATAAAATCAAAGTACATGAGATGGTTAACATTACACGATTACATCCCCCTTCTTCGAAGTTTTCAGGAATCGTTGAAATGCATGGGATGATTAATGTTAGTTAGTGATTGTCTGAACGAAATGTCTAGCAGTCGCTTGACTCAGAGAGTATACATTTGGTCTGAAGCGCTGCGCAGCATAAACTAAAGCTTCAAGCGCTACTGTCAACTAGTTTCTTTTCCCTCCAGGTGGAAAGCATCGTGGACGGCGGCTGTCTGAGCTGGTGCATAAAGACCCGATGTACTGCCAATGGATTCTTCGTCAGGCTAAGGCAGCTTGTGCTCAAGTTGCACTGCATGGATCACACTGCACTCGCCTTATGGCAAGCATTGTTTGCGCACTGTATGTCAAGGGTAGCGTTTATCGGGTAGGCAAGCAGCTTTGGCAAGAGTCTTGGGTCTTTCGTCAGTGGTGTGGAAACACATCTTGTGCAGGCGGGGGACGCCCTGCCATCGGTACGAGAAAAAGCTTCCTGGCTGGAGCAGAACGCGCCACACCTGAAAGCTGCAGCCTGGCAGAAGCATTTTGGCTGTGGCTCGTCTGTGATGGGCCAGCGACCGTGGATCTGGAGATGAAGGTCAAGCAGATTAGACTCGTTTGAGCCTGGTTGCCAATTAAAATATTCAACACACTCGACGTCGTCACCTTGGTGCGAGACTCGCTTTGACGCTTTGTCTCTTCGCATGAGTGTAACAACGGAGTCGGACGGTTATATAGCATACAAGGTTTCCGTGTGATCAATGAGGTTTGCCACAGCCCTGTTATTCCCTGGTGGCATGCTATTGACTTTATCATACCTTATCGGAAGCACTTCCAGCCTATTCGGATCTCGACCCTAAACCACTAAGCTCGCCTGGTCCGTCCGAGTGTGAGTGCCGAAGCCCCAAAACCATCTGCAAGGACCAACCTCTACCCGGCTTCCTTTCAGGTGCCTTGGCTTGCATTTGTTCTGCATTCGCCGGGAGGACATCTTGAGTACCAAGACCGGTGGATTCGTCTCACATGGTAGCACGGGGCATGTGACCATTGATGTGCGTGGCCAGGTGGGAAGCATCACGGACGAGCCCTGTCCGAAGTGGTCGCCCAGGATCCGGCCTATTGCCAATGGATCCTTCGAGAGGCCGAGGTCCCCTGATGCTGCAGACTGCTGAGGAGCATGACTCCGAATGCACGCCACAAGACTAATCAGTGCAGTTCCTCGATGTTGCTGGCAGTGACAGCTCGCAACTGCTGTCGTGATCTTTCGTGAATATTGTGAATTGGTTGTGTTTGTGAGCAACTATATCATTTCTGTGCAGGCGATGTTGGCGCTGCAGAACCCTTTTTCTTGGTTCTGGCTCCAAGCCTGTAAGAAACGTACCAGTCTTTGCGGAAGGCGCCCCGACCTTCAGAAGCAGTTCGCGAAGCCGCGGATTGGCTCAGGAAGAATGCCCCAAACTTGAAGCAGGACTCCGAGAGTCGTTTGCCAGTGGCATGCCTGGTGTAACGCAGAATCTTCGGTTCATATGCAGGGCCTTCAGGGGCGGGGCAGGATGTCCGAACCGCAGAGGAGTATACTCCCACTTGCTAAAGTCGTTGCGTTTTGTTCGTGGCAGCGCCAGACCTTCGGGGGAAGCTTTGTTGCGAGGTCGTTGCGTTTCGGTGTGCACATGGCAGTAAGGCTTCCAAGATGAGATCTGCGGTGTTTGTTTCCTGCAGGCTCCAGGCCCGAAGTCGTCCCAGGTCCAGTGTGCAATTGGGGATTCTGATAAACCGCGTCAATCGGGATCCTCGGACATGCTTGTAAACTAGATGCTTCAGCCAGTGTGCAGCTGCTGTTTGCGATTCCAACGGTACCAGCAGCAGGTTTAAGTTGCCCCTGCCGGGGCGAAGTCGTCCCAAGTGCCGCAAGGGTTTGGGATAGTTTGCCATGCCCCTATCATATCTTGTTTCCCATCCAGTTTACTTTCTGCGCGATCCAGTACTGTGCGCGGTCTTTCCTTGAGCTTGGATAGATGTTGTGATGCCACTTGTGTCTGGAGTTGGTGCTTGGGACATCGAGCGTCTACATGGGGAATGGTTGGTTTTGATTTGCCGTTTGCTGTGATGCCACTAAGTGCATGCATCTCGGGGTCCGTTCTTCACCTGTTCACGGAGGTGTGCGCTTGCAGAAGGCTGCAAATACCAACAGCAGCACGCGGGTTAAGTACATGCATCTCGGGGACCTGTCCCCGGAGGTCTGCACTGGCAGAAGGCTGCCAAAACGAGCCGCAACACGCAGGTATAAGTGCATACATCTCGGGGTCCGTTCTTCACCTGTCCTCGGAGGTGTGCACTTGCAGAAGGCTGCAAAAACGAACCGCAGCACGCAGGTATAAGTGCATGCATCTCAGGGTCCGTTTGTCACCTGTCCCCGGAGGTGTGCACTTGCAGAAGGCCTTCACCTGTCCCCGGAGGTGTGCACTTGCAAAAGGCTGCAAAAACGATCAGCAGCACGCAGGTATAAGTGCATGCATCTCAGGGTCCGTTCTTCACCTGTCCCCGGAGGTGTGCACTTGCGGAAGGCTGCCAAAACGAACCGCAACACGCAGTTATAAGTGCATGCATGTCGGGGTCCGTTCTTCACCTGTCCCCGGAAGTGTGCACTGGCAAAAGGCTGCAAAAACGAGCCGCAGCACGCGGGCTTTCACATGAGTTGTTCACTCTTGGGGGACGGTGTGCACGGGGTGTGTTCTTGTGGGAACGGGCAAATGCAAGAATTTTGCAGCGACCCCAGTCGTTGTTTGTGTGCAGATGGGGAAGCATCAAAAACACGAAATGCAACGACAAAAGCGCGTCAGAGGTTTCCGAAAATTAGGGGTACCTTATTTTGTGTCCTTCTAATAAGAATCCTATTATTTAGTGTACTTTATTAGGGCCACTTTTTTCGGAAATTCCGATAACTTCATTTTGAACGGTCGTCTGAGTGTGAGTGCCGAAACCCCAAAACCATCTGCAAGGACCAACCTCTACCCGGCTTCCTTTCAGGTGCCTTGGCTTGCATTTGTTCTGCATTCACCGGGAGGACATCTTGAGGACCATGACCGGTGGACTCGTTTCACATGGCAGCACGGGGCATGTGACCATTGATGTGCGTGAAGGTGGGAAGCATCACGGACGAGCCCTGTCCGAAGTGGTCGCCCAGGATCCGGCCTATTGCCAATGGATCCTTCGAGAGGCCGAGGTCCCAAGACTGTAGGGGGGGCATGACTCCGAATGCACACCACAAGAGTAATCCGTGCAGCTCCTTGACGTTGCTGGCAGTGACAGCTCGCCATTGCTTTCGTGATCTTTCGTGAATATTGTGACTTGGTTGTTTTTGTGAGCAACGATATCATTTCTGTGCAGGCGATGTTGGCGCCGCAGCACCCTTTCCCTGGTTCTGGCTCCAAGCCTGTAAGAAACGTACCAGTCTTTGTGGAAGGCGCCCCGACCTTCAGAAGCAGTTCGCGAAGCCGCGGATTGGCTCAGGAAGAATGCGCCAAACTTGAAGCAGGACTTCGAGAGTCGTTTGCCTAGTGGCATGCCTGGTGTAACGCAGAATCTTCGGTTCATATGCAGGGCCTTCAGGGGTGGGGCAGGATGTCCGAACCGCAAAGGAGTATAGTGCTTTCGTCATGATGCGGCTTCGGCAGGATCGAGCACTCCGACTGCAAGGCGGCATGGCGACCTTGCTAATTGTTGTTGGGAAGTGTTGTCGGACACGGCAAAAATGCTGGTTTAAGGGAGGAAACATGAGATTGTGCCAGATGGTTCGTTCACTTCTATGGAGTGGAGGAGCCAACCCGAATAATTAGGTTGGAGACATTTGACTGTGCGACAGCTTCGGCTGGACCTTGCATTGAGGCAAACATGCTTGATACGGCCATGAAGCTGTCGGTATCGAGCATACTTGACCTAGGGGGAACGAGCACGTTCTCGAGACAATTGCACGCACTGCTTCATCGATGCGATTGGAGCAGTGAGCCAGGTGCCAAGTATTACGGGCGCCTTGTATCTGAACTTGTCAGCGAAGATCCAGGATATTGCCAGTGGCTTCTCCGAGCAGCTGAGGAGACTTAATTCAGGTTGGAAGGGCATCGACCACTGGATTCACAAACTCATTTACGCCAGCAGTATCCGTCTTGGGGCTTGGGACTTGCCCGGTTTTCTTTGCAGCTGTTCTCTGGCCATAATTCGCCATGAAGGCAAACGAAAGCAATATGGGCACTCCTCATTAGACTTACTTTATTACACGATACAACGGATCCAAGCTCTAGCTGCGCGAGCCTTCTTCTTCAAAGGTTGCTGTCGCATCTCTTCCGGAAACTTTTCCAGAGCTGTGATTCCCTGGTTCCGGCATTTGTCGGGCATCCTCCGGTTTGAGCAGCCAAGTCCCCAGGAAGCAGATGCAGATCAGTGGGTGAAAGAGCCTGCTGCCTGGCTTGTGGCGAATGCTCCGCACCTCAAGGATGACGGTAGTCTTCATAAGTAGGTTGGGCCGGCTACATGATGACATTACTTGTCTTGTCAGCCGTCAGTTGTCAGACAGCACCAACATGCAGGAGACGCCTGTCGTGACAGTCAGATGCAGACATCGCGGAATTCCTCTTCCCCAGGTGGTTGCTGAAGTTCCTCATTGATGATTCATTAACTGTTTTGCAGGTCTGACCTGTGCTGCCCAAGTCATCTCCTAGGTCCCAGATCTGGTAATGATTTCCGAAATGTTCGTTACATGCCGGTCGTGATGATTGCATGGTCGGTCTGGTATGCAGAGGAGAGGCTGATGCAACCCCGCATAGATTTGTCTGCCTCTTCTTTTTTGCATAGGCTCAGGCACCTTCCTTGAGTTCCCTGGCCGACTGTGTCAGTTAGCAGAGTCCGATTGCATGGCCGGTTGGTACTGAGGGGGTTCGAACAGAATCTTCCTCGGTCTTCATGTTTTAAGCAAACTATGCTGTGTTCGTCATTCGCTGCTTCAAGGACCCACACTGGTGCATTTTCGCTTTGCAACCTCTGCAGGACTCATCTGCATTCTAAGGGTAAGTCAGACAGGGACAGAGGGAGTGAGTAGTCAGTGCTGTGTCTGCGCACCCATGTGTCAGGAGCACGGTAGTAGAGGATTCGTCGAAGCTTCAGTGTCCTGGCCACTGTGGTTTCAGTCTTTGCTGCTGTTTGCTGCCATTCATGGTGATGATTGCGTTGATTCTATTGGCTTTTGAGGAACCGCCGGCATGTTCAGAGTTCGGTCTGCTGTGTCCCGGATGGAGTCCGGGTGGAGGGAGGTGTTGACCCACTTTGCGAGAGCTTCAGGAGAGAGGAAATGTCTGTAGCCAGCTGTAGTAACTTTACAGTAGTGGGCCCCGTAACTGTTTCCCAGTTGTCGAGTTGTCGCAGACATTTGGACAGAAGTGCTTGACTCGCCTGAGGACTCTTCGTGTATCCTTGCTCTTTTCGTGAGCCCTTAGCTTTTTTGTGATGTCTGACCTGATTAGGGAGCGCCCGGTTTCGGAGTTTGCATTTGCAGCTTTCTGTGACGAGCAGACCATTCCCCGACCCCCGTGGCAGCATCGCACGACCACGAAGTCAAGGCGTGGCTTCGAGAACATGCTCCTGAGCTTCTGGAGGTGAAAGAGGCACGTTCTGCTGCGTTAGATCAGGGATCCCAGCAACATTGACGACGATCATGACAAACAGCAACAGCTGTATTCAGAGTCAGTGCATGTGAAGTTCTTACGAGCAGCCAGGCGGTAACTCCAGCTGCTCTTGACATGTGCACAGAGAGAGAGAGAGAGAGAGAGAGCTCTTCTGCATGCTCAGGATGATGAGGAGGCCTTGGCCAAGCTCGGGCGGACATTACTCCGGCGTCATGGCAACCACTTTGTTCTTCGCACTGGCAAGTATCGAATGAAGACTTTCCAGACGGTCATCAAGGACGGACCTGACTGTTCATGTCAATCAACTGCCTTTGCAGCATTGAGATTTTCTTCGGGCACACAGGCTAGTTACCGTTGCGGACGTTGTGACTGTACAGTTGACGCGTTGATCCAGAAGACCCGGCTTTGCCTTCCCACAACCACCCCTGTCCGTCTGGGTTTGTTCTTCCACGGCGCGTTCTGATGACTTAAATTGATTTTATGATGCCTCGTTATGGTGCATTCTCAGCATATTCATTGTTAATAGTTCTTCGCTGTTGCCGAGCAACGCCTTAACCAAGAATTTAGGCCCAGTATAATAACTACACGAGCTTTAACAGCAGTTCCTGCATTGCTACGAATACGGCACCCCAGAGTTGACTATGTACTTCGCCTCCACTGATTGACCTTGCGCCAATTTCGCATACAACCAGGTTGTGTGAGAGTACCTTAAATTGCTGTTGCACCGCCACAGTGTTGTCGCAAAGATGTCCTGAATGTGACACGGCTACATGCACACAGCAATCGAAGAACAGGCCGTCACCACTCAGCCTTCGATGACAGCTTCAGTCCCATGTTCTTGAAATCTGTTCATTCAGAACTTGCGCTTCTGACATCTGACACAGCCAGGAGGCCCCAAAGTACGTTCGTTGGGTCCAGCGATGCCTCCGAAATTCCTCCACTGGTGAAGGCACCTCGAGTCGGTTTTGGACGGGAGGTTGGCTCGAATGGTCCGAGGGTTGGTTGGTTGGTTGGTTTGAGGACCCGCCTTGCATTTCGACTTTCCTTTCTGATTCGTTGATGCGGGGCGACTGCAAATCGGCACATCCTGCATCTCCTGTGATCATTCATGCCAGCCCTGCCTTTCCCAGTAAAGATCCGCAGGCAACCAGCTTGGCACTAAGAACTTTCAACTCTTGGCAGATTTTGCCCGTCTCGACGGACAGGCCAGGGGAAACATTTACAAATTCGAGCTATCCATGTAATTACAGCTGAAAAGTTAGTCGGGTTATTGTTGCCGCATTGCACTGGCATGTTGCTACATAGGTGGGGCTTGTTGTACTATATCTTTGGGCGTGAGCAATGTGGCGTTGGTTTTTGCACGTTAAGGCATTACACGGATAGCATGTGCTCGCAGGTTGCATTCCGCTTCCGAATCGAAAAGCAGACAGTTTCACTTCCATCTTCTATTCATGCAGACCGTCGCAGTCTGATCCGATGTGCGAATTGAAAGACTTCCAGTAGCTGCAATCATCAAAGGATGTTGCCCGCAGCAACAGACGGCGGTAGAACAGCATAAGGAGAAACGGTACAAAAGCGTAAGGTAAGGAGAAATCTGTGAAGGTTGGGGTGTTGTTCCGTGGAACCTGGTGTGAGGCCTTGGCCCTTTTGCTCAAGCAGCTTGGGGATGGTCGGGTTGATGCAAATCTCTGGTTGTTACATTTTTAAGTTTGTCTTGCGTGTGGCCTGAACCAGCTTTCCATGACCCCTGAGCCAGGTTCCGAACCGGCAAGGATCGCAGGATGCAGCACACTGAACGCCTTGAGTTTCGAGGATGACGCCGTTTCATGAATTTCCTGGCTGTTGGAACCTCAAAAGTTGAAGCGCTGACGGATGGGGAACGGGGACCTTGTGCTTTCACAATCCTGCCAGTCTGAGCTGCAGCCAGCCGTGCTGGATCGTGACGGCACAACAAGTACTGTACAGACCGCAAATGCCTCCGTGTGCAAGACCCGTCGAGAAGTTTTGGTATGTATGCTGGAAGCCTGCCGCAGTTAGCATCTTTTTGCACCGGTGGTGTTTCCTTGGTCTTTATGGGCATAGTAGCAGCAGCGTGCAAGAGCAACGCGTGCTGTTTCCGGCCAAAGTGCTTCATCAAATCAAAACTTGTGGGGGACCAGCTGAGGGGAAAAGAGAGCTGTGTCTAGCAAGCAGCCGGGAGTTTGCTTTTCGGTCTCTCCGGGTGAAGCTCACTTTCCACCCCAGTCTCTTCTAAGAAAAATGTCGTTACCAGAAATCAGCAAGCTCCGTGCTTTAAGTACCTCCTGGTTTCAATGTTGTGATTGATATACCAACGCGACCTAAATTTAAAATGGCTCCTTTAGTGTACCAGCCGCCCCGCTGTCTTTCGCAATCAAGCTCTTTGAAGCTATCTGTCCAGGTTCCACACAAACGGCAGTGCCAGCCCACCCTTAACAGGCCCTTAACACAGCAATGACATTTTGGCCCATCCAGTGTTACGTCTACGACAGCTCAACTTTTAGTTTCTTTTCGTCTGCACTTTATTCTATTTTCTTTATAGACCACAGAGAGTGGGTGCTTCTTTAGCCTGTGCTTTGTGGAGGCTGGGAGTGGGATCGGAGATCAGCTGCAAAGTTTTGTGGCTGATACGTGGCATCGAAACATCCTGACTCCCGCGTGCCAGGGTATGTCAGCAGCTTTCGTCAAGCTCGCGAATGCGTCATCCTCATCGTTGGACGCTCAAGTTGAGAAGATTCTTCAGTTTTTCGAGATTGGTCCGTTACTTCAGAGATGCACGCAACAGCCCACAGTTGCAAGTGCTGAATTTGTGGTTTGACTGCTTGAATCATCGTTCACATCAGAAGCTTTTCGACTCCGAAGCCACAGCAGCCGCAATTGGCTTCCTCTCTTTCCTCACAGGTGGGGACGAGCGCTTCATCTGAACCTGCCGAAGGTGGCCGTGGCCGACACCCGCAGCGCGCGGCTTGACTTATACTGACCGGGGCGCTGTTTGCCGGCTTCGTGCCCGGAGCACAACGGTATGGCACAAGCTTGCAGATACGGGCATGATTTCAAGCGTCACAACTCTGGGTCAGGTTTCCATGGGGATTCTGTCCTTCCTGTCCAGACCTAGGCTTCCTCAGCATCGTGCGGCATCTGGAGCAGCCAGAACAAAGGCGGCGGAGCCGGACGCGTCGCAGAGATCCGGATTGGCATGTTGGTTTGGAGACTTGCAGAAACCTACAGTGTATTCGCCTTTGTGTCTGAAGCTCCACCCCTCTAACGAAGTGTTAAAGGACACGGGGTCGTGCACCTGTGGTGCCGCATGCGAGATCTCGTCTTGACTAGATCTCCTGCCTGGGTCATGACGGAGTAATCTCAAGTAGACAGCAGGAAACACCATGTAGCAAGGCTTTCGCAGAGATATGAGAGATGTTGGCTTGTGGACTGCAGCGGCTTCGGAGTCGAAGTACAGTCCAGAGTGCAACAAGGAGCCAACTTCCATTTACGATTGTTTCTGGGCAGAAAGACATGCCTAAGGACAACAACACTATGGACGGCCTATGTCACAAGTGGCGGCAGAAGATCCTGGATACTGCCGATGGATTCTGCGCGTGGCTGAGGCCGTGCATAGAAGGGGTTTGTTTGGTCTGTCAAAGGCATGTGCGACTTCGCTATCTGCAGGAAGGGCTGACTAGGCCTAGCGCCTGGCCAGCTCTTGCAATAAGCGTTTTTGCAGTTCTGTGATGTTAAGATGTCGGAAGAACTGTGTTTCTTGGCATGCCAGCGAGCATGTCGTAACCAGGGGAACGAGAATGTGAGTCTTCAAGGTTTGCTCTGCCGTCGTTCTGCCAGTTTGTTTCTGAAGCTTCCAGGAAGATACTTCATCGCGGCAGCTGCAGCAAGCTGCTGCCTGGCTCTCCCTGAATGCTCCCCATCTGAAGGACAAGTCCGCTTCTCTATGACCCCATGAATCCATCAGCTCCAACACTTGTGGCATAGTGGCGCTTGCAACCCAAACAGACAGCTTGGCTTCGTTTGCTTCGATGTCCAGCTCCGCAACCATATTTGACATGCTCCTGTCTCCCAGAAGAGGACGGCAGCGAGCAGCTGCGGGCAGGCTGCCTTGTTTACAGCCTATGATCTCTGAATGTGTAATTTACTTGCAGTGTTTGGAGCATGATGCAACTGCGAAGCTGTCCGGTTTAGGTTTTGCTACCTGCCTTAGACAGCCAGCTTTTTCACAATAGCCTGATGAAGACTTGGCATGAGTGGGGTGTGGGCTGGGGTCATGTGCAACTAGCACAAGTGGGCCTGTTCGTCCTGCCACCCGTGGTGTTCTTCTTAAGGGATGTATATGGCATGTACTCTTCCAATCTGACTCAAGGTCTTAACCATTGACGCAAAAGTTTCTAAACCCTAAACTTATTAACCCTCAAGAGTAATGAAACATATGGTTTCTATTGACCAGATGCGTCATGGTACGCTTCGTAATGGTACATAGGGAACGGTTCGAGGGTACATAGGGGACGCTTCCGGGCACATAGGGAACGCTGCGAGGGTACAGAGGGGACGCTTCGAGGGCACCTGTGCCATCGTACCGTGCCCTATGCGCACCGTATATGTTATGCTAAATGGGGTCCATGTCATGCTAAATATGGTACGGTATGATGGTACATAGGGTACGGTACATGGTACGGTACAGTGGTACACGTCATACGGCATGTGGTACATGTCATGTGCAATTGTACCTTACCTGTTGTACCGTACCATGCGTACCTCTCACGCCGTACCGCGCGTACCCCTTGTACCGTACTGGTACCATGCGTACCCCTTGTACGGTACCATGCGTGCCGCTTGTACCGTACCATGCGTGCCTCATGTGCCGTACCATTGTCCTGGGCCCTGGCATATGCAATAGAGCATTACTCTGGAAGTTAGATAACCCTAAACCCTAAACCGTGGCCGAGTTGTGAGAGCGTAAACCGTGGCAACATGCCGCAGATTAGATGTAAGTAAGTAGTTGCCGACCCGAACTCAGAGACCTCGTCTGGCTTGTCCGAATTGCAAGAGCGTAAACCGTTGAAAAGAGCCATAGGCTGCCGCCTTTGCGACTCTGCAAGATCATTGAAATGGGTAGTTGTCAAAATTATGGTCCTTTGCTGGGTACACTAAATGTTAGGTGCCGTACTACACGGGGCGCAAAAAGGGACCCTAATATTGACAACCACCCAAATGTTGAAATGCAAAAGGCCAGGCCCAGGAAACAAGGAACCCCGAATCAATACCTGTAGAACTCCCGAGAATAATCCTAATGGGACGCTGAATATATGACTCCGACATACTTATGAGAAATCCCATAAGGTTTTTTTGCTGTTCAACTGCCATGGCAGGCCTGGCGCAATATCTTTCCAAGCTGGCCGTCGAAGATCCCGCGTATTGCCAATGGATTCTCAGAGAGGCGAAGGCTCCACGGCGGCGTAATACGTCATGTCATACCTGTTACTGACCGTACACGCTGCTCCTGCGACAAGCTATATATTTCTGAACAAGCTGCGCTGTCGCATCAAAATCGTGACTAGGCTTGCTATCCCATTCAGGCATGGCAGCTCCACACTTGCGACTCATGCCATACCGCTCGCATTTAACCAGCATATTGATTGCAGCGTCCTGGGACTCCGAGGGTTCTGGTCTATAGAGCTCGGATTGTGACTTCGGGGTTTCTGCTTCAGCTGAGACATTAGAACAGGTCGGGGACCTATGCTTCGACTGCTGGATTGCACTAGCAATGAATGAAGGTTCGATGTTTGCTAACTGTCCAACAAGCCGTGTTTCCTCATCAGGGGGGCGATGCCTCTCCGAAGATTCGAGCGATGGCTGATTGGCTCGTGGAGAATGCGCCGCACGTGCAGGACACAAACTTAGTGTCACGACCGTCCCCAGCTTCCTTAGTCCCTTGTCCAAACATACTGCACCAATACGGATAATCTACAGCGTTGAAAATGGAATTCCCTGTAGGGGCACTGGCATTCGCAGGAACGCGGTGTTCTGGTATCAGGCCCGACAGAATGTGTGCACATTGCAAGATGTCTCCTCGGAAGTGGAGCCTGTACCCGCCTGTTCAGTCCACAAGCCAGGCCGCACGCACCACGGACGGCCGATTTCTGAGCTCGTCACTGAAGATCCAGTGTTTTGCCAATGGGCTCTGCAGAAGGCCGAGGAGTCCTGCACAAAGCGTGACTATATCGTGCAAGCAGACGAGGCTTCATGCTCGTTCGTTTAAGTCCAGAGTGTGTGTGTGTGTGTTCCATCTGGCGTTCTTTAGACCCAACTTCGAGTGCACGTCTTGAGTGTACATGGCTGGGCGGCTGTTACAAGTGATCGCATCGGCAGACAGATGTTTCGAGCCCTGGTGACATTGAAGTGCACGCGATTCATGCTGGCCCCTCTAGTTCTAACAAGTTTGACCTGAAACCTGTGGGTTTTTGTCCTTGCACATGCTCCATGAGTCCGGATGCGATAATCTGGTACTTGCTGGCATGTAAGTTCCAATGTCTCGATCCCGCGAATGGACTGACTTTATGTATTCTATGTATGGGCATTCCGAATGCTGATCTGCACGAAGGAGGGAGATGCATCGCTTGGAGTGCGAGAAATCGCAGAGTGGCTAAAGAAGAATGCACCCCACCTGCAGGAGCGATTGTGCCGAAACGCGTGGTACCGCTGTCAAGCGAGTCAAGCGCAGCGTTGGCAGGGAATGATACCTCCCACGGACGCAGTTGCTTCTCTTCGCGAGGGTGTCTTCTGTACATCTTCGGACCCAAGCAGCTTTAAATGCAAGTCTTGATTGAGATCCCCTATGACGAAACTGCTGTCGAGGGATCTCTAGGCTCTCGTGTTCTTTCACTGTTCGCTTGCCCCTGACAGGAGCGGGGCGCTTTTGCTTCAGGCTGGGATTTGCAAGTTTGCTTTCCATGCACTTCAAGATTCAAGATTCCCGCAAAATGAAGCTCTTTCGATACACCCTAGCTTTTGCACGGAACCCTTGCCGATGATCAGGAGGTTTAGCAGCCAGACGAGTCTTAGGGCTTGGCATACTGCAGAGACGGCACCGCCTCAGACATCTTTAGCCTTGCTATAATGAGTCCCATGTTTCCTGCCGATGTTGACATGGCCCTGAAACCTTAGTTGCAGCTTTTTGCAAAGGAGTCTTGGCACCTGGATTGTGTCTGTTACTTGCATCAAGGCAAGCACCGTGGACGACCCATGCAAGAAGTGGTTGCTGAAGATCCAGCATACTGCTTGTGGGTGCTACAGCAGGCTGAGGCTCGTTTGGGAGAGGCTCTTTTGCTGATTCCTGAAGGACCCAAGCCAAGACACTGCCGGAAGAACCCTCTGGACTTCAAGTGACGGGTGCGCTTTTTATGCCAGGTATTGCAAGTTCAGATGTCATCCCTCGTCGGTACGCCGGTGTTCCGCAAAAAGTTCCGATGCAACAGCTGATGGTCCGTAGGCCCGGCTTCAAAAAGCCCTTCCCTTGCCCTCAACGCCTGTGAAGGCGCCAACGGCCTCACATGGATTGCGAGAAATGGCGAAATGGCTTACTGCGAATGCATCGCACCTCAAGGACAGCCCGCATGCCGATTCTGCTATTGTCAGTGCAGAGGCTAGACCATTCATCCAGAGCTTTGGGATTCACATAGAGTGGCGTCGGGGCCCCTCTCCTAACAAACATCACTCGCACGGAGGCGATCATTGAATGGACGATTGATGGAACAACTTGCAAACAATAGCTGCATTGCATGTCGACGCTCGAGGGGGTCCTGCATCGCGACATGTCACCCGGCATGGGAACCTGGTTGATTCTGCACATTTAAATGCAGCACGAAGCCGATGCTCCATTTCGTTCAGAGTACCTTGCCCCAACCTGCAGTCTCTTTCGCAATTGCATTGGACAAGCTTGGCACGAAGGGGAACTCCTTGCGTTGCAGGACAAGGGCTGCTTTGCCTCAGGCCCTGCTTTCCTGCAGTGTTGAAGTAAGGAGACTTGATTGAGTCACAGAGCAGGTCTCTTCCCTGCAGCTTTGAGCTGTTGCGTAGCTATACCACGCCTTAAGATGTGCGTCCGACAGCATCGGTTTTAGAGCTTCCCCTCCGAGCAAGAAACGTCTCTAATCGAGCACATCTCCAAAAAAAGTTCGCGTTGACCAGCTGAGTAGCAGCCGCGTGGTGAGTGGAGACGAGCCAGGTGGGAAGTATCATGGACGGCCGATGTCTGATTTGGTGACGGAAGATGCATCATATTGCAAGTGGGTTCTCCGACGAGCCAAGGATCCCAGCCTGCAGGTGTAATACAGTGGCCTTCATAATTCGAGCCGGGTTTGGGTGTATATTTATAGATTTTGTGTGCAAAAGTAATCAGAGACCTCAGGGAATAGTATACAGTATACACTACTTGTGCAGGCTTCTATATTAGGTTCAGATCGGGCACCGCTGGGCTTTTCTGGATAGGACGTTGGCTCCAGTCTCCACAGAAAGATGCTGTCTTATGTCGACGTAGAAGCTTTTGGAATTGGCACACATGTGGGAGAGACCGGCTTTCAATGCACCAGCTGTCGCGATGTTGGAAACTTGCAAGTTGCCTGAAAACTTCAACCTCGAAGCACCGTTCAGGACCCCTCTTCTTCGCAGACATTGCGCGAGAAAGCACTGTGGCTGAAAGAACACGCGCCGCATCTCGAGGCTGTTGGGTAGCGTGCCCACGAGTTTGAGGCTTTGCATGAGTCTTCGTATCGGCTCTGGTCGGGTGGTTGGCAATGGTTGGCATATTTAGGCGCAGTGCAAGCACCAACGCGAACCTTTGCACTGGCCGTCCTGACACGTCCTCACTGGCTTACATTGCGTTCTTGCATGACCGCGCCCACCCACCTCTCTCTCTCTCTCTCTCTCTCTCTCTCTCTCTTTGTCTCTCTCATTCCCTCCCCTCCCTCCTAACAGATACGTTGCTGTTGTCGTTATGGTCGTGCCACATCCCAGCAGTCCTAGCAGTGCTGCCACCAGGTCTTAGGGAGCCAAAGAGTGGGGTAGCTGACGGGAAAGATATTGTTACAGCCAGCTTACATCCCGGGTTCAGTTCGATCCGCTGCATTCCTGTAGAGGGGTGTGGTTGAGTGTGACTAGAGGAGACATCCGAAAGCAAGAAACGCATTGACAACCGCCAACTGAACTGTTCGACCAGGGGGAGGCTTATTTCTGTCACTTACTGTTGGTTAGTAGGGAATGGAAGAATGGAAGTAATAGTAGTTATGTAATTGTACCCCATTCCTCCATTCCTACTAACCAACGGTAAGGTCAGTGCTGCTTCAGTCACGAAGCCTGTCAGGAGCAGTTGGCTGCCAAAGTGGAAGCTCCCATCACAGGCAGATGCCAACGGTTCACCGGGCAAGGCGACAAAGGTCTAAGAGCTGTAGATAGATATGCGACTGTCTTGCAGAACAGAAGCCTGATAATCTAGGGGCCTTAATAACTACCAATTTCAATGCTATTTTGAGGCTTCCTTATTATGATTATAGTGTACCGCCAAGACCCTATTCTAATTCTTAAGGCCCCTCTCTACTTGCAATTCAGCCCGCACGCCTCCAGGGGTACGGAAGGGCAAGGAAGAGTCCGATGAAGAGTTCCTTTCACGACTGGTTGCTGAAGATCCATCGTACTGCTTGTGGATTCTTCGCGCAGCAAAGGACACACATGCCCCTCTGCCGTAGATTTTTGGCACTTTTGTACATCTGGTTTGCTATCGGAATTGGCTTGCCCCCAATCCCGAGCCTGTCAAACCCCTGCGAGGAGAAAGAGGCTTCTCGCAAATTGCGAGATAGAGCCGCATGGCTCTCGAAGCATGCGCCGCACTTGAAGGAACCCACGGACCAGATAGGGGCAGATAGGGTCATGGGAGCGTCTCATTTGCCGGATGTTTGTGGGACACCTATGTTTCGACACACTGGGGTGGGGGGGTTTACGTAGTCCTGACAGTCGTCGAACTCAACCTGCTCCTGCCACAGGAGACGCAGGTAGTGCGCATGCGGAGCGTGCACAGGGGAATTCCGCTTCCCCAGCTTGTCGCTGAAGTGTCTCAGCTGCACTTTCAATGCATTGCATCCCCAAGCACTGCAGCCCCTGTGAAGGCCCTTTTGAAAGCTTCTGAAAGGCCTCGAGAAGGTCTGTTTAGGTGTACTGCTTTATCCATCACCGTGTGCTGACGCCGGCAGGAATCTTTAGTTGGAGCGACATGGCCTGTAGTCGTGCAGTGGAGTGCTGCTTCAGTAGTGGGTCTTGATGAGCATCTTTTAGTTGTCTGTTTCCTGTACAACACATGTTCAGCTTCACTGCCTACCCACCCGAACATGGATTCAGCGAGACGACAAGCTACAACTAGTGCTGACGAGCTGGTCAACTTGACAGACTTTGTGCAGATGCCCAGCTTGTGGAAAGGATCCGCGGTGGTGCCGCTTCGTTCTGGATCAAGTCGAGGCCTGCACCTGTCTCTGCCTGTGATACGCCAGAAGCCCAGTCAGATAGTATATTCAACAACTGATATATGCATCGGCTACATAAGCACGACAAGCTACCTAAAGATACAAAACTGGGCTTCTTTCTAGACACAGATAGGTTTGCGAGGTAGTGAGATTTGCCATATGTGCAACTGGCCTTCTCCGCATCTCAGGCGAAGTGCGAAGAGTTCACGGAGGTGGCAGCAACTGGGTTGCCAAAAGATTTTCTGCGAACATGACCCTTCCGATATTTTGAATGTTGGAAGTAGTGGACGGAAGCCGACTGCGAGGACACGGTTCGCAGGCACAGTTAATTACTTGTACTAGTGTTTGTCATACTCGCCCATGGACCGTTGGCAGCATTTCATATTCACGAAGCGTGCTGTGACTTGCCCAGGTATGGCTTCGCGAAAATGCTCCTGAACTTCGAGAAGCGTCCAGCGATTCTTTGCAGGTGAGCAGTACTGTCTCGCGTTATGCGGTTCTTTGATCTCGACTGCGTCGCAGCTTGCAGTGGAAGGTGGTGCTGCAGTCAAGCCGGTTTCCAAGTAAAGCTTCCACTGGTTCCACTATGAAACTAGGGCGGTGCTGACTCGACATCGCCGCAGTTACATAATTATAAGTGACCACTGGCCGACTTTGGCACTTGCTATCGATATGTGTGTGTGCTTTGCCCGCTCGGTCGTGTGCCTTCGCACATCTTCATCCCATTCTGAGGACGACGAACCAATCATTGAAGAATTGAGCCGGAGGATGCTCGAAAGATACGGCCAGTGGTTCGTCATCCGGCATGGCAAACATCGCATGAAGACGTTCGCCGCTGTGGTGGAGGACAGAGACCTCTGCGCTAGGTCGCTAGGCAGGTCCACAAAGTCAATCGGTAATGCTCATGAATTAACACTGCCCGGTTCGGAACTTGATGCAAAGCCTGCATTGCACTCTTTCATCCTCAGCAAAGGACAGTATCCATACAACAAGTTATCGAAGCCATATACTGTAGCACCGCAGCTAGCACCTACCGGGGCAGAACCTGACATGTTATCCTGACAGCTACCCGCCCAGGATTTCGCACATATGCAGCTTTGCTGGTCCCTCATTCTCATGGCCACCACTTCTTGCCGACTCATTCGCCCATAATCTTCCACGGAATATACCCAGCCAACGATTGCTGCCGAGCAATGCGCGCTTTGCTCTTCCAGGAAGCTCCAAGCTTTGTGAGATGGGCCGAGAAGACCGTTGCGCGCAATACTGCCGAGAAGGGTGCCTCGGTTGCACATCTTGCTTATGTCGGGCTTGGACTATATGGGTGGTTGTCAAAATTATGGTACCTTTTTGGGTCCTTTCTGGAATAATTACAGCACCTAATATGTAGGGTACCCAAAAAGGGACCATAATTTTGACAACCACCCTTTTAGGGATCAGAGTCCTGGGTTTCGGTGAGCGGTTGCGCAGGAGGTTTTTGGGACAAATGAGGGCCTGTACATGCTAGTGTCACTCAATGTTCTATCGAGATTGAAAAATATAAACTACATGCGGGTAGTTGTCAAAATTAAGGTCCCTTTTTAGGTACCCTAAAAACTATAGGTGCCGTATATTATAGTAGGGACCCAACAGGGACCCTAATTTTGACAACCACCCACGTAGCTCCATGGAGCGCGAGGATGGCCGGGTTTTTCACCACTGCAGCTATCAAACCCATCGCTTGGAGCCTAAGTCTGAGCCAAATCATCACGATATCCTGAACAGCATGCCTCTGCCATGGTTCTAACTTGCGGATCGGAAGGAGAATGTACAGCATGTAGGGGCTGGGGCTTTAGAGTGGTTATAAACCAGAGTCATAGCGAATCACCTGTGATTCCTGGCAGGGGCCGTCGGCAGGAATAGCAACAATTTCAAGCTTTTGGTGGCTTTCGCCCGCCAGCTGCGCAGCAAGGACTCGACGGATTCAACTGGCTATAAAGTTTTGTGACGATAGGGATTTGTTGAGCGCGTGTAATGCAAATAAATACTGTAGTGGTTCTGTCTCGCTACATGCAGGAAACGGACACGGAGGTCACCTTTGCTTCAGGTGCGCTGGACATGCGGTTGACTTTCAAGGCGGTTCAAGACCAGCCTGCCGCTAAGATTAGTGGTTCACGGCACTGGTGATGATCAGTCTTTAATAGCTTGCAGTACAAAGTCTTTGATTCTATCATCGTAGCTGTGACAATTTTTGGTTCACGGGGCATGGGCTCGGGGGGGTTCAGCGATGTAGGTCTTTTGAGATCAAAAGCGCCCGTGTACGCAGAATGGCAGCCTCGCCGCGTGCTCTTTCAGGGAACTCCCCTACACTGTGTACAGACCCAGAGAGCCCAATGCCACTTAATTAAGGATTTTACAATATTATTAACTAAGCTACATTCCTTATTAGTTAAGGGGTATTGGGCTCTCTGAGGACGCTTGGTGCCCTTGCGAGGCCAGATCCTGACAGAGGGATTCGCTCCCAGAGCCACTGAGATCATGGCAGCGTGAGCTTTCCTTCTTTCTGTGCCTGTGATTGATCTAGGATCGTTTGTTGGCGTGGCTGGACGCAGGATTGATACGAATGTTCACCCAACGCTCTTAAAGCATCCAGGTGTTCAGACTGTTGAAGTAATCCAGTACGTCTGGGCTTTAAACTGGGTTTCTACGAATCGCCAGTTCAACGGAGTGAACAAAGGTATCACGTGCTGAGCAACCTCATGTGTATCAACAAGCATCCTACATAGAGGGCCGAGTTAGCAACAAGTTGGTTTTGTTGGCATGCTTCACGTTCATCTCGAGCCATATGCGGTCAGCAGTGAATGCCTGTGTTCCTATATGCACCAGCTGTACAGATGGGTAGCTGCTTGGAAAGGACGCTGCTTGGGGTGCGGCCTAAAGCGAAGCGAGGAAATGAGCTGGCGTTGAGAAGCCCGTGTCTCCACTGATGACTGGCTGCTTCTGAGATTCTGTGAAGGTTCCACCGTGACCGAACTCGAACCCACCGGTACATGCTTGCAAGTAGCTATAAACGTCAAGTCTGCTGTGCAAAGTGCACGCCGTCTTTTGTCGATCGCGTTTGGCCCAGAGTCGAACAAATCCCGGCGCCGGGCACTGCGGCGCTGACTGAAGGCTCTTCTGACCCACTCAAGTTAGTCGACAGTGATAGTTACACTGACATGTACTGGTATGTTGTACGTAATGTATGTATGTGCGTGTGTATATATATATATATTTATGTATTTATATTCATTCGAGGACAACCTCCAGGTTCAGAGCAGACATACCGAAACGGATTGCATGTCACGTACCGTGCGAGGAACGTTTAAGCTTGGCAGAAGCTGGAAAGCCAAATCAGTTGAGGAGACTTGATCCCGTAGCCTTTGGAAACGACAGGGGTCGAGCTCGTTGACGACCTGTATGACACAGGGCCCCAAAGCATCCAAGAAACCCAAACATCCCTGCAGGCTGCGACTCAAAAATCCCCTATTGCGGCACTTGCCCTGAACCTCAAACCCTGTAAACCTGGCGGCTCCCCAAACCCAGAGCGTGCCGGAGGACATGGCATCGCCTTCGGCGGTGTTCCTGAAAAAGCTGGAGACGGGGATGCAAAGCGCAAGCTATTCTCGGCTGCTGTACGGTGGATTTCGAATTGAGTTTACTTAGAAGGCTGGTCTCATGATGCATGCCCGAAGTTATTGGGATATTCTGCTCGGTTCTAGTCACCATAGTCGTGCTCATGCAGCCCGAGGATTTGTAAGGAGCAGGAGCAGGCTGAAGAATATGAGTCTGCCATGGATTTCGGAATGCAACACAAACTGAGCTGACGTATTGACATTTTGGTTTCGCGGACTGCTTAATTTCAAATTCTAGTTTCTTAATGTTGTTATTTGCTTGCTGCTGCTCTCTTCACCACCCGAGAACTTGATCAATGAATCGTCAGCAGGGCGAATCGAGTGGTAGTCGCCTGAATACATAGTTAGTAGCACTACATGCCACGGTTCGTTTTGAACTATACTAGAAACTTCCAAAATCAAGAGGGCCCGATATTCGAAAGCTGGCCGCTGCTTTTCTGGAAGCAGCCCTCTCCAGGAGACTTTCCTGAAACGGATCCGTAAGTGGGACACCGAGTGCCATGGCAGATGCAAGCTGGGGCCGTTTGGAGTATTGAAGGCTTGGTGTAGGGCTCAGCGTTCACTGGGGTAACAAGACGGTCAGATTCAGGCACAGCATTCGGTGCAGAGCACTGAAAGAAACATGCCCATCGCCAGAAGCAAAGCGCAGTTCCGAAACCTCCTAGACCCGGTGATGTCACAGTGGTTCAGCAGAAAAAGCCGCACAGACCACCAGACTGCAGGACCACATCACAGATTCCAAACCTCTCAGTGCTGCCACTGCATCAAAGGTTCCTGTGCATCGGGAAGAACGCTGCCGAGGCATTTTGGCTTGACTGCCCAACATTTGCCATAGTTGTTCTTGACTTTGAAGTGTTTCGCCGTAGACATAGGCAGGCCGAGGAAATAGGCCAGGGGCAGACTGTCTCCCCAGTTTTAACATCACGACAACATGTCCCCACATCTTGCTTTCTTAGCAGTTCCAGCAACCCGACATGTTTTTGTGTAATAAGATAGTCGAAACGTCAACCTAGTAGCATCCGGAACCCGCACAGAGACGGGTTCTCACGTACTTAGTGTCGTAGTTGTTGTCGCTTTCTTGTCACGTACTGATCCCTGCTTTGAGAAATTTGTTGATAGAGACACATGTCTTGAGGTAGAGACCGACTGCGTGGACGGTAAAGCTTGCGACTGACACTTGCTTTGTAATGGCGAATGCTAACTGCACCATGACCATTGCAAACACGTTGTTGCGGAAACAGTGTGGCGCCAATATGAGCTTGGGCTCTGAAGCATGTAGGTTGAACCGCGGCAGCAAGAAGGATGTGACAGAAGTATGATCACCATGTCGACTTTCGTTAATATATGTGAATTCGATATGATTCGAATGTGTTTACGGGTATCGTTGACTGCGTTTGAATCTAGCACGTGTCCATCATGAACTGTGTTTGCGTTGAACTCTGATCCTGATGTGGTCTGATAGTCTAGCCAGCGTGGGCCCAAGAACCCGATGTCCATGACCCCGTATCCAAATCATATTACACGCGCATTTAGCTCATGCCTGTCTGTGGAAAGATGAGGCAGCGACTATGATAAGAACATGACTCAACAGGAGGGCTATTCTGTCCCAATCTGTGTCTCTAGGTTTCAGGCATATTAGCAAACCATTTAGTATCGAAGCCCTCTTTAAATCATAAACTGGAAAAAAGAAGTCTGGATTTCCGGGCCCGGAGCCCCGACCTAAGCCTGGAATCCTGGGAGGCACGAGCCCCAAGTCACCAGAAAATGCTTGAAGGTCTTTAATGTACCGAAGCCGGAGGAGGTTGTGCCGCGAATCACAGCCAACCTTGATTACTTCAGTGGCCTGGCCGCATCTCGGGGCCGACGATGCTTTGGTTGTTTAAAGAGCTGTTTACATTGCTAGTCTGGTCGAATCTGAATGAAAGAAAATGCAAAGCCCAGCGAGCTTAAGGTGTGAACTATGCGGTGTGCCTTGCCGTCTTTGCCCTGACCTCCATCGTGGTCTATCCGCCGCTTGCCTAAGCCTGTACACACATTATCATGCAACGACGACGTTCCTCGTAGTTATGTGTGCAGAAGGCATGTGTGGTCCGACCCTACGTGCTTGTTCATGACTAGGTCTGGGAGCGCAGCATGTCGGTCCACTACCTAAAGAGTGTTGTGGGAGGAATTTAGCCGGCGGGTGCTCGGGATGTGTCCAGCAGAGTTTCTGCATGTCCACAGACTCACTAAACATCTATAATGGACTTTTGAGAGGTTGACCAGACTCGGTTTTCGTTTGTCTCCTGCGAGCATTTGGCGTTTTACTTGGCTGCTTCAACTCATCAGGGGACTATGTCTGTCGGTTACAGGTGGCCGTATTATGTTACCGCAAATTCTTGTAATGCAGCCGAATTTGCGATACCTAGACCTAGGAGCCTGGTTAGATCTTGTAACTAATTTGAGAAGTCCAGCGTGTCTCTAAGTAGGGCTTGGCATGTCAGCATGCATACAGCAGCAGACCCAGGGATCTTATGACCACCATCGAAGAATTCACTTCAACTCGAAACAGGGCAAAGCACCCCCGCCGGGACTTCAAGGAAACTGCTTGTCTGAAGACTACATACTGGGTTTTGCCGGGGGCCTGCGCCTTCACCCTGGAATCCAAAACAATCCAACCATAAACAAGCTCAAATCGTATCCCAAACCCGGAACTCGGAACCCCGAGTCAAACTCGAAACTGAAAGGCGGAGCATTTTAAGATTACACCCAGAATGATTCCTGAACTTCTGCTGAATCCTTATGATGAGTCCGAGTTGCGAGAGCATAGACCCTGAGAAAACCCCGCGAAAGGCTCACCCCAAACCGTAGCCCTCAGGCAGCTGCTGGTGCTCGTTTGCGTCTTCTCGGGCCTCTGGTCTCTGGGACGTTCTGATTTAGCACATGATGTTTGTGTATTTTTCAAAGTTCTTGTGACCTGTTTTTCTTTTTGGCATGCTGAACTCCGGATCTTTAGGGAACTATCGGTGAGTCTTCGGCTGGTGCTAGCTGCTAGCATCCTTCAAACAAGCAAATCCTGGCGCCACGGTTTTGGAATCGGATGCACAGTCTTGGTTGACTCTGTTTGTTTCGGCAAAAGTACCTATAGTCTCCATTGTAGTTCCTTTCTTAGGTTAACCAACAGCTATATTATAGGATCCTAACCATAAAACTGGTAAACCAAAACAAGGAACTACAATGGAGACCATAGGTATTCATTAGTTCTCGTCTCCTACTCCCTGAACCGAGTGAGTTTTACAATATTTCGTGGTCTACATCGTGTTCTTCGTACCTACTGCCTTCGACACACCCATCCACCCACCGAGCCACAATGCCTATGCTGAAAGGTACGGCTTGCTTACGCGGCCGAACCACATGAGACTGCAGATTGCCAATGCCCTGCTGACGAAGCGCGCCTCGGTCGCTGATAGCTTGCAGGCTGTTGATCTTCAATTTCCCGGGGTTTGGCATGATGGACCTTCTGGGCACACTTATGTGATTATTTTGGGGGATTTCGTAGGCATCAAGTCAAGGCTCTGCACCCCGAGGCCAATAAACATGAGCAGTCCACACACCGGGTGTGCGCTTGATCCTGGTTCCATCCGACACGCAAGCGTTGCAGAGCACTGTCTACTGAAGATTGCCCTTGGAGAGTTTACTGTACCTTCACAGGTTCCTGAGCAGTACCCTTTTGCCCTTTGTATTTGCAGCCCCCCCTTATTGAAGCCGAATGGTAGGAAAAGGGTAACCTTGTTATACAGCCTAGTGTCCACCTTGTACACTTCTGACTTTCCGGAGCTGCCCAGGCTGCATCATCTGCAGTGGCGGGCAAAACGACCTAGCCCTATAATTTCGACTCCTAGCCCACATCCCAAACCGAGCTTTTTCAGTATCTCCATAAAGTTGACGGTGAAGTCTTGTAGTGTGTCAGCACGCACCAGCACACACAGCCAAGGTCACTTGATCTACGCTTTGGGCTCGTTGAACGCTCTGGTGGTTCTGGCATCTCAACTTGAAAGAGGAATGCTTCCGCAGTTGTGCGTTCCTGTGGTATGTATACAGTTGGTGTTACCTTAGTTTGGCGTCCTTATAATAAGGTTCCGACTATTTTGGGTTCTATATAATATTAGGGTCCCCTATTTTCGGAACCGCCCATGCTAGACGAAAGCCACGTGGCCGAGTCTCTTGCTGGGACAATCCGCCTCTTTCAGAGAGTCGGACTTGATTTGATTTACTGGTGCGCCCTCATGCTCTGATCCTTTGGCTACATCGGAGATGTAGTCCAAAAGGGGTTATCTCCAATAAGGGGGCGATAATCACCTTCCTCCAACAGCCCGCAGGTTTCATGAGCATCAAGCGGTTAAAGGCTATAAGAGATGGAGGGCTTTAGTTCTATAGAGATACCTCAGGCCTGACCCCTCCTAGTGGCCGGAAAGTCGTAGTTCATGTCGCGCTCAGATGTGGCTTCAGGATTTGGAGCCTGGGGCGCTCTCACCCCAATAATTCTGCCATACCGGAACTCGAGTCGCAAAGTCAACCGTGGACCTCCACCACCCGAGGTCTTCTACCGCATGATGATCTTTGCCATTATCGGTGCATCCTTGATGTTTGCACCCTGGCAGTCATTGGTAGTGATATTTAGCAGCCGATCGGGGCCTAGGAGTAGTAGTAGGTTCGTGCTTTTGCTCCGCAGCAAACCGATAGTCCGTTAATGTGAATGTTCCTCGCTATATAACCCTTTGCGTTTCATGAGCTTTCGTAGAATTGGCAGTCAGTACATGCCCTTTAGCCTTCTTGCTCCTGCCGCAGTCTTTATTTCATCCCCAGTCGGCTGATATTTTGTGGCCTTAGAGCCTTAGAGCTGGGATCCAGTTACTATCCATATGGGAGTTGCCGAAAATTCGGGCCACCTTATTTTGGGGGTCCTTATAAAAGGTATCCTAGTATTCAGGGTGCTATATTAGGGTCCCCTATTTTCTGAAACTCCCATGTTCTACCATGAGGATCTGACCTCAATCATCGGGAAAGCACATGCCTAGTGCGGCAAAAGCCACCTCACAGGAAATCAACTGCACGATCATGGATGCACGTTTGCCGCCTATCAATTTCCTCTCTCAAACTGCGGGGAAGCTAGAGGAAATGTCCATTCGGCTGACTCTCTATATTGCGATGTTCCTCTCCTCTCTGTCTCCGTCTCTATGTCCGTCTGTCTCTCTCCCCCTCTCTCTCCCAATCTCATTCGTGACTCCTTACGTACATATTTACATGCCCACATATACACACGTACATACATAGATACATACGTGCATAGCTGCCATGCGCATAACGACGTATGTGCCTGCATATAGATTTGAACTCGTCCCGGCTTGAATTTTACAGTACATAGTCTACATACACACAGTTTTGATGTGGTTGCCGAAGTGCATGTCTGTGGGCATGTGCGTGCATCTGTTGTTTTTTAATTGCACCTGAACTTTCCCGTCTAGTCCGTCACTTGTCGCATGGTATGGGTTGCAGCACTAGACCAGGGTACAGACGCATGCACACGAAGGTCTGTTCATACTAGCCTTGTGCTCACACAGTGCGCTTGCATGGATTCTGCAGGCTACCGTAGCTTGCAACTCGATTTCTAGGGGCCCCTGAAAAAACCCGATAGATTAACCCTGAACCCTAAAACCCTACAAACCCTTATAAGAATTCAGCTCAGGTTCTGCTCCATGCCGGCCTACATGCCGTGCCTGCGAATGCCAAGGGAAAGGTTGCAGAGGAGGAGGGCTCAGAGACCCGGCTGCAGACAGGGTGTCTCGGACGGTTTAATCGCTCAGGCTTAGAGGGTTGTTTAGGTGTAGGACTCAATGCGGTTTGTGTTTGTGTCATATGTGGGCTTCTGAGTTTTCGTGTTTGAGCTTGAGTTTCTGTTCGTCTGTGCTCTTGCAGAGCATGTTTCTAGCTACCTAGGCCATACAAGTCTTACACAGGCAACATGCCAAAACTACCCTTTCTCGCTCCTCGCAGGAGCAGACCGCCCCAATCGTCTGAGAGGCTGGCGACCGACAGTCCCAAAGTGAGAGATGATCAGATCTTGATAGGATCACGGATTCTGAAACAGGAAGAAGTGTAGAGATGCTGCAGCAGTTCAGCCGGAGAAAGCTGCTGCCACACCGAGTCCATGAAGTTTCTCGCATTGAAGGTTTTGTGTGGGTCATCCAAGACTGACAACCCCACCTCCACGTCACCATTAATCTACAGAGCACAGAGTACTTCGCAGGTCATGACTAAAACTGGTTTCAACCCTTGTGCTCTCAAATCTTGCAGTACTCTTTACTGCCACCTTCATCGGCTTAGCTTGAATGTTCAATGTTCCTAACTCTAGGCCTCTAGGCTTGCGCCACGGTACAGTAGATGGCTCGGCCGACCTCGTGCCGAAAAGTTCTCACAACCTCTGGGGGGTTGGGGTCCGAGTCCACGTGCTGCACCGCTTGTAGTTATATCTATATCTTGAATGTATATTATATGTATATGTAGATATGTTGCAGGGTGAGCTTGTGACTCTTATTGTATCACTTCGTGGTCCCAAACTCTATAAGCCTAAGCTGCTTAGAATGGTTTCTCCAGCGGACTCCAGAGTGCCCCGGGCTCCCGGACTATCAGAGGAGCGTGCGCCCACGGACATGACAATCGATACAGAAAAAAGCACCGCTTCGCTCATCTTCGCTCTCCATGCGTCCGGATGATGCCCTTCGAGGATTTCAGGATTAGGGTTCGGGGTCTAGGGAGTCTAGGGTTTAGGGTTTAAGGCTCTGCTGTTGAGGAGTGTTCGCTCGCTGGCACACAATCCAAGCCCATGCTGAAAAGGGTTCAGGGTTCGGGGTCTAAGGTTTTTTGTGCTGCCCAGATGATTTGGTTTGGCAGTGCTGCTTCCCAGCTGATCGACAGAGTCTGGGTTCAAGAATGGTTTTTACTTCATTCGGGTTTACCCTAGGGATCAAAATAGCCCAAAAGCCTTATATCGTATGGTCTTTGGGCACAAAAGCCTTAATATATGAGCCCTTAGATCCCTAAACCCTAAACCCTATAGTGATCCCTTTAGAGGATCCCTTATGGATCCCTTTCAAGGAACCCTATTATATGGGTCCTTAAATCCCCCAGGCTTAGAGTCGGTTTTAGGTTCAGGTCAGAAGTTATCAGGGGAGGCTCCGATCAGAGTTCTGGACTCGAGCTCAAACGGAACGGCAGGACTAAGGATTTGGGAGTTCCTTAAAGGGCTCCTTAAAGGGATCTATAGGGTTCCTTAAAGGGATCTATCGGGTTTTTAGTTTAGGGTCTACTTGGAGGGTCGGGGGGCTTACTAAGTGGGGTTATAAGTACGGTAACTATGGTAATATCTACAGATAACCCTAAGTAAGGTACTTATAACTATAACCCTACTTGCTAAATCCAATGATCCTCTAAGTATTCACCGAAAAGCGATTCTTGCACGGAGTTGGCTTCGGCTTTTCTTTTGAAGTGCAAACCTTTTGCAAGTCCTTGCATCATTGATGAGCGTCTTCTGAGGTCGACCAGATCTTCGTGGGGCAGAGGGCTTGCACTGCGTTGAAGGCGACATGTTGCCCACTGGATTTCAGGCACAAGTTTGCATCCCCACTTGGGTTCGACACCCCGATGTTTTTGCGGAGACTTTGGCCACACTGCAACCCAAGCAAAATTAAGGCCATTTGTGAGCAGGTGCATCATGGAGTGCCTGGACGCTTGAGACCGACGTTGCTGGCTCAGCTTTCTGTGAGAAGCCCAGCTCATCTTTCAACAATGAGATCACCGCTAGTCTTTTGTGAGAGAGCTCTGACCCTGAACCTTTATCCAAAACTCTAAACCCCAACTGCCTACAAGCCCAGCTGAGCCTTGTTTGTCGAGCCTAGTAGTACAGTGCACCTCAACGCCCCATCCTATAGGGCTGTGTGGTGGCATGCGTCTGCCCTCTACCTTCGATTCTAAGCCTCATAGCCACAAGCCTCTTCCATGTAATTCCCGATGACTGTACTTTACATGTCTCGCTAGATGCCTGTTCGCCTCAGGCTCCAACACACAACTAACAAACATGCACACTTCGGGTATCTAGTTGGGGCTACATGGAGTGAAAGGGTGCATGCCTCAAGGTCATCCAGCCTTGACCATGAATTCCCACTCTCACTGGTCGTGTACGTAGCCCCCAACCCAGCCACATCCCGATCATTAAGCCCCGAAATCCGAGGTCCCGCTGAGCCATCGACTCACATCCTACTAACAAACTTTTTTCTGACAGCTCCACCAATTATCGCTAGCCCCCGAGACATGGACACGCGAACATGAAATCCAGAGTGAGGACTCAGATGATCTTCGGGTTCCGCTGATTGGCATGCACTCTTGCAGCTCTGCATCAGCGGTGTATCGTTTAAAAAGTGATGCACGCGCTGTAGCGGCAGCGATTGGCACCGACTTGTGCCATCGAGCGTAAGAATGCCTCGAACCTATTCCATTCACCAGTTAGTGGAGTTTCTGATGGGATTTTAATTGTACGGTTCAGAACAGGCCTCGCCGTAGGTCCAGGGAGGCGGCGGGTTGAGGGGATGGTGCACTTCAAAGTTTGAGTGCGATCTTCCCCTTTTTGGGGGATTCGACTGCACGCCCCCATCAGGACAGAAGAGGAAAAAGTGTCTCCTCCCTCAGCCCTACCGTTCGGAAAGCTGCAGTCCTATACCCTTCTAAACCCTCAACCCTCCAAGCCCCAAAGCAAATCTTACGGCAATCCGAAGCCCAAACCCCTATACAGTATAGCGTAAGGTTGCGAAGGCTTCCAAGGCTTCGGTCCGCTATGGTCTGTGCAAGCTCCGATTACCTGCCATTGGTTTATTCTTGTCCCATGGCTACGGCGGCATGATGTTTAGGGTTTAGGGTTTAGGGATTGGGGCTACAGGCAAACATAGCTGGCTGGAGCTTCGGGAGATTTGTCAGCGCCGTAGCAGCTATGATGACTTCACCCGCAGTCTCCACAAAGGTTTGGGGTGCTCGGAACTCCATATTCTCTGTAAGACTATGGGTCTGCGTGTCAGAAGAACTATGTTTTCTTGCATGACCTTACCGATCATCGCAAAGTGTATCTTGACTTGTAACTTGTTGCTTTTTTGTGGGGTGGAATGTAATTGGAACTGTCTTTTGGTTTTGCAAGTGCTTCCGTGGAAGGTTCTTGGGTGCGTTGTTTCTTGAGGCCTCAACACTATTCTGATCGCTCTTCAAGCGAGTTCAGCCCTAAACCCTCTACCTCCCTTGTATATAATTCCGAAGCAGCACTTGTGTTCGATCTCCTGCAGCTCAAGCTTTGTCATGTAGTTGCTTGCTCCGACCGTGGCTATGGCAGCCATGAAGCGTGGGCGGCGTAGCAGAGCAACATGCCAGGCCCTGGCGTTTGGGCCTTGAGGTTTGAACACTAGGCTGCCACCCGAGCATCCCAAAACCTTTCTCGCGCTGGCCGACTTCTCAAAACCCGGGACGGGGTTCCGGCCCCATACAATTCGGTTCTGCGTTTGGCGACTACGTAAGAAAGTTGGTTCCAACCCAAAACGAGAGAGCCCAGTGAGCCTCGTGGGCCACGGGTTCCTTTCGTCTTCCGGGGATTCGCTGTGCATGAACTATGAATTGCCTGGACCTTATAAAACCATCCTTTTTAGGGTTTTATATGATGATTTCCCTGATGATTTCCTTATATAGAGGTCCTGGTGAAAAAGGTAGGTTATTTGGGGCTCATCAATCCGAATGCGGCCGAGTGAGCGTTTGACACAGTTTGTTGCAGGTCGATACGTCGGAGCCGCTGAAGCAGGCATGGCTTTTCGAGTAAAGGGTGAGGCTCAGGGTCAGGGGCAGGGATAGCTTTCAGCGCCCATTCATTCTCCTTTCACCCAGTGACATTCATTGAAGGCTTGAAACCTTGCGACCAACTCTACTCTCATTACCTAGAGGATTTCGAGAGGTTTGATACCTTCACAAAGGGATTTCTTGGAGACCCCAAAGAGACCCAGAGATTCACCCCAAGAGATTCCGGAGAATGCCACGGATAATCCTATGATCCCTAAGACAGGCCCATGAAGCACCAAGTGGCCTGACGCATGAGGCTTCAGTGTCTGAACCTGAGCAAGAGGAGGCCGTGCGGAGGGCGCGGGCGCCCCGAACGCTTAACCTAACTTATTCTTGAGCTTAGGGTTTTATAGAAGGGATTGTGTCAGGTTCTACTTGGAAGATTCGCTGACTACAGGGAATTCGCAAGCAAGTGGGGGCGGAAATTTTGTGCAGTACCGTAATTTCAAGAAAAAGCACCTGTCACCCCGCTCCCCAGATCAGGTGCATACAACCGTCCCTTTAGCTCGTGACCGTACTTATTATTATCAGAGGATTTCTGAGTAGGATTGCAGAATCCTGCGTTGACTATAGGTGTGATTTTTTCGGGGGGGGGGGGGGGGGGGGGGGGGGGGGGGGTCCGGTTCCGCTTTTGCACTGATCTTTGGCCTTCAGGTCAGTTGTTCTGAGTTCGTTGATCACCAAAGTCTCTTGCTAGTCACGCACCGAGTGTTCCTGTCTTTGTGTTGGTATTCCTGCATGTCGAAGACATGTTAATGTAATGGAGATTCCGGATTGACCTTCACCCTGCCGCAAATGAGGGTTGCATATAGTTATGGGTCCAACTCTTCAGAAAAGAACTCTTAGAAATGGTGTACGTACATGAATCGTCATCTGAAAGACTTAAAGATGGGTTAGATAATGATAGCAGTATAGTTTCCCCCACAAAAAGAGGTAGTAACATGAACCCTGGTCTTAGCATCAAGTAGGGTCCCTAACAGAGAAATGTTGGCTGTTTGAGTCAAGCCCCCGCTCTCCTGCGCCCTCCCTGCAGCCCGAACCCCTCCGACCAACCGCACATTAACTCATTCAGAATCTAGGTTTCATCGCTGGAATCTAGCAAGTGAACTATTTCACATTTGTTGGATATCTTGATTGGTTCCGTGTTGACAAGTGTGATTCCGTTTGTTCCTGATCATTGAAGCATGGAGAAAAAGCCCCAAGCTAAGACCCAACGGCCCTAGCCCGCACTCTGTAATGGCTCCCGGGTCTGCGACTGGTTTTCTGTGGCATTCTGCGCGCATCCTTACCACAGGGAACCCTGACAGGCCCCGATATTCTCATCTCCAGTGGATTTCGCAGGGTTTGGGGTCCCAGACTGAACCCTATAAACCTTATATAGACCCTAAAGCCTAAACCATAAAAACCCTAAAACCCAAAACCACCAAAACCCTATAAAACCCTAAAGCCCTAGAGACCCTAAACCGTGAACTTTGAACCCTAAGCCCCTAAAACCCTAAAGCCCTATAGACCCCTAAACCTCAGACTGAGGGTTTCGGAAGGTGCCTCTGCCGCGGCCGCCGAGCCGAAGCTCGCTGATATTGCGAGGCTGTAAGATTGATTTCTTGGTTCAGTTCTCAGGATTCCTTATATCATATGTAAAGAGGGCTTAATAATTGCCAGGTAGTATACCTTAGGGTTCCTGATTATGAATTTATAGTGTATTTCGGTATAATATGACCCAATACCCTATTCTAAGTAGGTGTTGAAGCCCACCTATTAGTGCTTTCGCAGGGCTTGTCGAGGCAAACTCTGCGTGAACGAGAGCACTGCTCAAATCCGGCGCAAAGATGTGTGACGCAGGCACCCGGTTGGGCTTGCTCCTTGGTGCCCCCACCGCGGGTGCTTTGGGTCTGGCGACTGGTGCTGCTGCGACTTGACAAAAAGAGCACCACACATAGGCATAGCCCTTAACCCCGTGTTCAAAATGTATGTGGGCTGTGTGTTTAGCACTTGGCAGTCTCATGAATGGCAAGAGACAGGACACACCACGTTACCATTAGCGGCCATATGCGAAATGCCTGAAATCTCCTGGCCTGGATACTATAGGGGCTTAATTTATTACCACTACTGTTTTGGGGTTCCGTATTATAATAAGAGTATAATGGGCCGCAAAACCGCCAAAACCCGACTCATTATAAAGGCCGTTGCATTACTGCCTGTGTCTTGTCAACTTATATATTGTCGTACCGACCGCACACTGCGCCTGTAAAGCCTTGAGGTCAAAATCTTACAAACTTTATTTGCCCTTGTGAGAACTTACAATCCCTGATGAAACCCCATAACCCCCGGAACCCCTACATAAACCCGCCCTTGTATAAAATCTACCCTAGCACCCCAAAACCCTGCCATGCGGGCTCGTCCCAGCGGAGTAGGAGGCAAAAAAAACGCAAACCCCGTAACCCTCAAACCCCAAAACCCTAAATCCTAAACCGGCTTACGGGTTGTTAACGAAGATCGTCGAACCTACTTCTGCAGACCTTGCCAGGCTTGTCCGAGAGTGAGTGTCAAAAATCCTAAACCCCCTCAACCCTAAAGCCCCCAAACCCCTAAACCCCTGTGTAACGTCCCTTTTTCCAGGGCGGCGCGGCCTTCGGCACCGTCCTTGCGCCACTGACCTTTGGCCTCGGAGCCCCTGCAGCCCGGCACGGAAGGGGGGGTTCAGGGTTTAGGTTTTAGGTATTCGGAGGGTCAGTCCTGGCAGCCAGCAAGCCCAGTGTCAAAAAGGTATTCAGAAGTGGAAAGTGTGGTGATAAATATCTGCACATGTCCCCTGGGCATGGCTGCCGGCATACACTCAAAGTCCGTGCTTAAAAAGGTTGTAGGGAGTTAGGGCAGCAGCAACAAGGGGATTTAGGGGTTTTCGAGTTGCAATAGGCCTGTTAGGGGTTTAGGAGTTTAGTGGATTTAGGGGGTGTACAGGATTTAGTTCAGGGGTTTTAGTGGTCAGGGGTTTAGGGGTTTAGGGATTTAGGCGTTCAGGGGTATGGTTTAGGATGGAGCTTGAGGTTTAAAGTCTAGGGGTTGCCGATCTTTGGGTAGTCAGTAGTACTCGTCACCAGCTTTCTCCCGTGAGGGGTTGCAGCTAGCATCCTTGGAGACCAGGTGCAAAAAAAGTTTAGGGTTATGTAGGGCTTTAGAATGTTGATTGCGGCTCTCAAAAATGGCTTTACCCTGAGCAAAAGCTCAGAAGTTTTCGGGCAGATGTAGGGTTCGACTGCGCGCGTGGAAGAACCGGCGCAGAAATCGGCTGATGCCACACAGATGCCAGTTTCTCTGGCATCGTTACTTGATGAGCGCTTGATTGTCCTGTTTCAGGAGCCAAAACAGCACCCAAGCGTAACGCTTTGTATCCCTTTAGCCTGTAACTTACGGTACCTCAAAGCCTCTTTAGTTTAGCCAGCAGGCCCACGGGAATCCCATTATTACTAAGCCCTGAAAAATTGCTTGCTTCAAAATCTCTTTCCCAAAGGGTCCAAAGTAACCACAAAATAGCATGTAGGGTTTCTTTCTCCGGAAATACTTGTATGATTTGGGGAAGTGGTCCCCATAGCAATACCTAGGACCCTTTGGGTTTAGCCGGTCGGCCCACGGGAAAGAAACAAGTGAAGCTCATGCGCCTCCAGATCTCCCCGGCTACTGGTTGCGCTGGGGCCAAACCTAAAGCCCAGTTAGGCATGCCCTCCTAGTCCCTACACGCTTATTATAGTACATTGCAGTAGAGTTTAAAGAGTATTTTCAGATTATGAGAACCCCTTTTCCGATTGTAGAAACCGCGTCATAGCATTCGATTCATATTGAATCCAGTGAGGTGTGCTCTGCTTTCTCGGCTTTTGTCGGGCTGATCTTCGGTTTCTTCTTGGGTGCCATGGGCGACGGCCTGAGCTGCAGGGTTTCGACAAGTGATGAACATGAGCGTGTTCATAGGCTTCAAGCTCAAAGTGTTGAAGTGAACTGCGGCGCAGTGGGCTTTCTTTCAAGAGCTTGGTTATGGGAACTGTGCTTGTGTTGATGCGAAGGGTAGGGCGACGAAGAACCCAGTGTTACTTCGTCTCAAGCGAATTTCGTAGACCCTTCACAGTCGCGGTCATTGCAAGGCATCTCTGACCACATGAAGGCCTCTGAGAGCACGCCTGGCCTTACCATCCACTACCCGGCGTAGAATGTCATAGCAGCTATAACCGGGACCCATGCCTTGATATGGAATACAAATCGACATGACATAGGAAAACTTGTCCGATGTAGTTTATTGAGTTTAGTATAAGCCTGTCGACCCGTACCATAGAATTGATCGTCCACTGAAGCTACTGCATGATATCCTAACAAGTCTTGATCTTGTAATAGCTAGTTAGATATTGCTTCTCTAAGAACAGCCCATATAGGGCTCCTGTTACGTACCTATTTAGGTAACTCGGGCCCTAAAGGGTAGTATAACATACAGTATAGCCTAAACTAGCAACAAAGTTTGATAATTAGTTTACATTCAACCCCAAAGCCTAGCAAGTTGTAGAACAAAGAGTACAGCTTTAAAAACGAAATCTGACAACCTAGTAGTCGAGTAGGGAACCTTTCACCTTTTTCGGGTAGTATAGTCCCTATATAATCCCTATATAACCAAAACGGTTATATAACCTGTAGTTCCCCATGATACCGGACAAGTATGAAACGAAATCTGATAAGTTTTCGAGGCGGCGCTGCCTTTGGCGGCTTCTTGGGTGCCTGTGCTTTCTTCCTAGGCTTCCGAGGACGTCCGTGATGGGGCTTGAGGGGTACTTAGAGGATCAGGGTAGGGTTTAGGGCTTAGGGTTTGGGCTAAATAGACTGTAGGGCTGTTTGGGGTTTTGGTTCAGGGTTCATTATAGGAACAGAGATGTGCAGACGCAGCCAGCGCAGCTCCAACGTGCGACAAGCTGAGAGCGTTCTTACTATTCGAAGGTGAAACTAGAATCGTGAGATTCGGAGCATGCCGTAAATAGATCCTTGAGATTCTGCTCCCTCCGGGCCCATGTAGGCCTGAGACCTTCCTCGCCTGAGCCACGCGAGCCCGTCAGTTTGCAGGAGCTTCCTACGTGGACCCCACATCCTCACACTTTGTACAGGCAGGACTCGGGTTTCGTCTTGTTGAAGATTTGAGCCTTATGCCCAGGTTTCCTTTAGAGAGCAGAGGGAGGCTTCGAGCATAGGGTTTACCTGGACCCTAAGGAACCTACCTTTTTAGGGTTACTTATTATGGCTTCTATATAAAATTCCTTAAAAAGGTAGGCCCTTTTTTCTCGGCTGCAGGTAGGGTTTGGTTACGGGCACATTTCTGAGGATGCCAACGGCCCCAGAATCGTTCTTGTCGTGGTTTGACTTCCGGAGTCGAGGCAAACGCTGTTTACATGGACAAGCTGGACAGGTTGTAGTTCTTGTGTAATTTTACTGTTCTGCGTCTCAGAAACAACCTTTTACGCCTTACAAATCCTTTCAGATTGTACAATCTCCCCAACCGCCAGTATTCGACGTGATGTTTCTCTTCGTTTCTGGAATAAACTCATTCTTAGGCTTCTACACTGACCAGAACTCTGATGCTGATTGCTTTGTGGCTCGTACAGTTAGTGCTCAGGATGGAGATAGCTTTCTACATATTGTGAAGACAGGTATCCCAAACCAAATTTGGACCCTAGAAAGCAGGTCCTTCCCCTCCTAGATGCTTGAAGGTAGCTGTGGCCATGCTCCTCATGGGCATCACAGGCTGGTTTTGCACAACCCAGGGACTGCGGAATGTAACCGCCACTCAGGACATGTAGATGGTCTAAATTCTTTCGTCGTCAGTGGGCCTTCGTCGTCGGCGCAGTGCATACCTGAAGAGCATTGATGCTGAACCCCAAGGCTGGAATTGTAAAAGGCCTTATGCGAAAGTAGTCCTTGCAGCCTCACAAGAGCCTAGTAGAAAGCCTTGCCTGCAAATGTAGAGGCGGAGGTGGTTAGAGTGGGGTCTCCGGACTTTCGCACACTAAGGAGTCCTAGGATTCTAGGGACCGGGAGCTTTTCGGAAGTCTCCTTCTCATTCTCCAAGCCCGTGAACTGATGTAGCTCAACTAGGATGCCCAGTAGTATCCTTATTCCCTGCTTTGTAGTCCTAGGTTCCTTATAAAGTTACCCAATACCTAAAGGGAACCCTTTTTTTCCTAGGTTGCTGGGCATCCTAGTCAACACTCGCCGAACAATTTACTCACTTCCAGGGCCCTTCACGGCCGCCGCGGGCGCATTTCTCGGGATGCTCAGTGGCGCATTCCTGGGCTTTCTAGGAGGCCTCCGTGGAATTTGGCTTCAACGCAAATTTAAAGGGGGTCGGTCCATTCTAGCGCTCTCTTTTCGGTGTAGGGCCGACGGTCGATAGCTGTTAAAGCTCCGAAGCCCTGAAACTTTTGAATCCTCGATCCTAAACTCAAGAGCCTATTGAGGGTTCAGGAGTTTGGCTTCGGGGTTTGTGGTGTAAGGGAACACTGGGAGGATGACGATACGCACCCTGCATAGGGTATGGCTAAGTCTTCTTACTGCGTCCCCCGATCCTCCGATTGGCTCCAGGGTTTGTAGATATCTTTATCGCGCTCTTGCCTGGGGTTCGGAGTGTATAGATAGATCATTGCATCAATTGGCAAATTCAGCCCTTATAAATCTATATATATATATATATGTATATATGTATATATATATATATATATATATATATATACAAGTATATATATATATATATATGTATATGTATATAAGTATATATATATATACACTTATATGTAGGGTCGGAACAGTGCAAATACAGATTAAGGCCCAAACCTATTCAAGTTTTCACACTCCCAGAGTGACGTCGGACTATGTTATGTCGCTGGGGTTCAGATATGACCGACCATTCATCTAATGATATGGGTTATGTACTTAGAGGATCGGGGACTTAGTAAGTAGTGTTATAAGTACCCTAGTAAGGTTATAAGTAGATATAACTATAGTTACCTTAATTATTGCCCTACTTACTAAGTCCCCTGATCCTCAAGTAAGGATTTGGGCTTTAAGACGCCGGCGCCTGTGCAGGAGCCTAGGGTGGTCCCCGAGACTGGTGGGACCCCATCTGTCAGCTGAATACAGATCATGGCCCTAAACGTCTGTAGCAGCACATCAACATCTCCCATGAGCCGTAGGTGGAAAGTCATCCCCAAACCCTAAACCGCGAGTTGCGTTGGCATTAATGTCATTAATGTTCACCCTAAAATCCCCTAAGCCCCTAAACTCTATAGTACCCTTCTAGATCCCTTATAGGAGCCCTTATAGTTCCTTTAGCCCTCCTGCCCCACCAAGCTCGCTTCAACTCGAACCATCCTCCCCTCTTCTTCCCCAAGAGCAACACGAGATACGGGTGGATACAAATCCTGCATGACCTTCATGACCCGAGACTATGGGAATTATGGTATATTCCGTATCATGGCGGATGTATACTATCAGCCGTAGAACAATGAGACCAGGAGCCCTAGCCGTAGCTTACGGATTTGTTACTTAATTTCGAATCTCTAAACCCTTATATGGTGGCAGCCGCAAAGTTGGAAGATGCGCACCCAAAATTTCAGCACCCCACAATTGGAATAAAACACATCTTCCAACTTTGGATTCTTCCAAGTTTGCAACCTTCGAACTTTTGATTACCGCATGAACCGCTCCAAATGCCGGGACCCAAAGTTGGAAGATGGGACCAAGTCAGACCCAATATTTAATTGCAGCTTCTCCCGTCTCTCTCTCTCTCTCTCTCTCTCTCTCTCTCTCTCTCTCTCTCTCTCTCTCTCTCTCTTTCTCTCTACAATACTGCAGTAATTGCAGTTTTTCTCCCTCTGCAATACTTGAGCGGCCATGGTATTTGCAGCTTTTCTCTTTCTGCAATATTGGAGCGGTAGTAGTAATTGTGCAACACTGGAGTGGTCCTAGGAGTTGCAGTTTTCTCTCTCTGCAATATTGGAGTGGTCGTAGTACTTACAGTTTTTCTCTCTGTGCAATACTGGAGCGGTCGTCGTATTTGCAGCTTTTCTCTCTCTGCAATACTGGAGTGGTCGTAATACTTGCAGTTTCTTTTCTCTCTCTCTCTCTCTGCAATACTGGAGCTGTCGTAGTATTTGCAGCTTTTCTCGCTCTGCGATACTGGAGCAGTCGTAGTACTTGCAGTTTCTCTCTCGCTGCAATATTGGAGTGGTCGTAGAAATTGCCCTTCCCTCTCTCAGCACTACTGGAGCCGTCGTAGTAATTGCGGTTTCTCTCTCTGCATTACTGGAGCTGCTTCCCACAAACCGAAAGTTGGAAGATACCGTTACCACATCAACCGGTCCAAACACCGGGACCTAAAGTTGGAAGATGGGACCAAGTCAAACCTAAAGTTGGAAGATGCCGTTGCCGCATCAACCGTTCCAATTGCCGCCTTCCAACTTTCCGGCGGCTACTGTAATCTTAAACCCTATAACTCCTGTAAACCCTCATCCCTGAGACAGCAACCCGGTACGTAGGCGGGAGGCAAAAATCCCTGAGTCAGGTCTCCTCCTGGCCCCTTTTACTTTTGGCATCTCGATCCCTGCGGCCGTGGCGATTTGTGCGGTGCTTGGCGCAGCCATCGATGCCGCCACAGGCACCGATATTTGCAGACTCATTTGATACCTGGTTCTTTGCGAGTTCTTTTTCGGGGTAGTGGGGTGGACATCTGCTTTAAAACTGAGCAGCCATTCTTGTTTCGAAGGGGAAGTAGAGTTGTTCCCAGGAAATTCCAGGGTTTCACGTGGGAGTGCCAACCGTACAACAAATCAACACGCACAACATAGAATGACTGTGGTTTCAGAGGTTTCCTCTCATGTACCCAAACAAGTCCTGTCGGGTTGTTAGTATTGGGGAGCTTTATTCAGAGGTATTCCAGTAGGAACCGGAGAGTTTGAACATCACTGTCCCCAGCCACAGGCCCAGACACGAACCAAGTAAAGAAGGAAGGCCCGCATTCTACACGATGGCTCCTCTGGGCCGCTACTCACCATGGGTTGACATGCCTTTATCGTGGAGATGCTGGTTGCTCAACCTGCTCCCCTGAACACACATCATGACCATGAGAAGCTTGATGCTACTCCGACCCCTGAGCAAAGATTCCTTCTTTATGATTCCATGCAAGAGGCATTTGGTGCTGGATGGGGATCCTTAGCGTGAGAGTGTGATCCACATTCAAACCCGGGTTGCCAAACCCTGCAGCCCAGCTTTGAAGTCAAAGCATCTTGCGAGTGCTTATGTGGGCAGTTCTCAAAATTGGGGTCCCTTTTTGGGTACCCTAATTATATTTAAAAGAAGGACACAAAAAGGGACCATAATTTTGACAGCCACCCATGTATTAGTAGTTGTTGCCTCATGGTCCCACGGCCTATGGCGAACTGCCGCAATGCAACGGGACCAAAGGTAAACCAAAATCTTTCACCCTAAAGGCCGTAACCCTCAACCACACCTAAGCCGCCTACGAGACGTGCAGTGACAGGTGCTTTGCTGGCGGCATGTGCAAGTGGACTTGTCGTGAGGCTGGTCTGACAAAGAGTCGTGTGCTACCGCTTTGCGCAGCCCTTGTGGCAGGAGTTGGTGGGGTGATTTGATTTGAGGTTTCCCCGTTGGTTGTGAGTGTTATTCCAGCTACCGCACTTTGGCGCTTAAGCTTCCAGATCGTGTAATCTTCACGATTTCCCGGCTTATGTAAGGCCCAATGGCACGTGAAGGCCGCATCTGAAGCCTTTGCCCTTTGGGGGAGCTGCTGACGTCTCGCTCTCATGAACTTGGGGGGCATATAGTAGAAGGCAGGTGGTTGGAACAATCGTAGTATCTTCATGCCCCTAGGGTAAAGTATAGGGAATGCTAGCACTAATCATCCTAAATCCATGTTCCAACTTCTGGGGTTCACCATAAGGGTTCCAAAATGGGGTGCCCTAGTTGCGGAAGTTGCGAAATCGACTCTTACCGGCCGGAGCCAATCTTGTTCGACATCACTCGAGGGATCGGTTGGACTAGTATAACCCAGCCTTACAATCGATTTACCAAGCAGCTCAATCCTCCGAGCCATATCATTTGGTTTCTCCACCTTCGGTATGTCGAATGCGCTCGTGGTGTGCCCTGCCTGGCACCGCAGGTATCATGGATGGCTGCTGGCAGGCAGCACCCAGTCACATCAGTTCTGCTTTTTGACTTCAGGCTACCAGTTTGGGCACTGCTCACATGCAAAGTTCATTGCACTCCGAGCCCCTGGACTTGCCAGTGCTGTTCGAAACCTTGGCCATAGCCAGGTAGAGAACGTTTGGAAGGCCGCGGCAATAAAGATCGCAAACTCAAAGACCAGGCAGAAAAGCGCTTGAAAGCTCAACCATACTCAACCCCTGAAGCTATGCACTCCTACTTGGAGGATCATGGGACTTAGTAAGTAGGGTTATAACTACCTTAATTAGGGTTAAAAGTAGACATAATTACAGCTACCTTACTTATAACCCTACTTAGTAAGTCCCCCGATCCTTCAAGTAAGCTCGGTCTGTTGCCAATAGTGTTAAGCCGGGTGTTTTAGCAAAGCCAGCCATCCAAGAATGGTGCCCCTCCAAACGGGCTTTAGGTTTGTGGGGAATGAGAATTTCAGAGAACATAGAACTTCGATGTTCCGCGAATTCCCACAGCCAAGTCCTCCGGCAGGCTTTCGTCGCGTGGTTTCTGCAGCAACAGAGGCTGTCAACAGGCAGGAGAAGCACAGTCCTGCTTGAGCTGGCTAGCTGAAGCTTCAATCGCAATCTCTAGTGCACCGACGTAGCTGCATCTTCAACCTGGTGGCGGGAGTGAAGCCCGCAGCTAGAAGAGGGGTCGTGCGTGAACTAAGTATATACAGGAAAGGAAAGCAAGTAATTAATATCAAAGCCTGAATACTTGCAAATACTATTCCTTACTAAGGTTCCTTATACGTAGTTGTATACTACAATATTGTATACCCCAAAAGCCCTAGTCAAATTCTCAGGGGCCCTGTATTAATTAAGAGCAGCACATTGTGCTCTGAGGGTAAGCCTTGGATCGTCGGGCTCTGAAACACAATGCAGACGTAGCAAGAAAGCAAGCCTGCGTTGCTAGCAGCCGCAGCATACAAATAGGCTTGTTCGCATCAATCGAAACTTGGAAGCCCAAAATCCTGTCGGGTTTAAAGTTTGCAGCTGGCAGACGAAATTGCATTGTGAACCGAAGCCCTCAGTCGACTCAAGTTGCATCAAGCTTTTGGCAAATCCTAAGCACCGACAGTCGAGACGCCCTAAGCCCCAAACCCCAAAAATCAACCTACGCGCCTTCATCTGCGAGCCAGATTCCGATGGCGACTTGCGACATTCGTCGCCCCGGAAGCAGCCGAAAAGCCGGGCTCCTGGGCTACAGTGCCGGAGGCGTGACAGCAGTTGTGGGTTCCAGGAGCTTTTTTGGCTTTAGGGGTGTATAGTGTTGAGGGTTTAGGGGTGTAGGGCTTAGGTTTTAGGGTAGTTGGGGTTTGGGGACTTATTGGTTTAGTGTAGGGCTCGTTGAGTTTATGATGCATAGTGTCTTGGGTTCAGCGGGCTTCTGGCAATGAGTGTTGTTGGGGTGCGCAGAGGTGGGTCGGCTTTCTGGTGTTCGGGTGTTTTAGGTGTCTTACAGCCCAGCACATAAACAGATAGTTGTGCAGAATGCCTCATGACAGGATTTCAGGCCATGTTTTTGTTGAAAGTCTACAGTTAGGTGTTCAGGGCGTCTTTCGAGGATCAGTGGGTGTAGAACCTGCTAGTTTAAAAGGGGTGCGAGGCTTAAGGTTTCGGGTTCAAGTTTTACGACACCGGGTTCAGGTTCATTAGATGCCTTTTGTGCATGGTTAAGGCATTAGGCCTTAGCACGAGAGGTCTTGAGGTGCGGCGCGTTTGCTTCAAACGGCTTCTTTCATTCTGCACGATGACAGTCACCACTTAAGCATGCCCTTCTGTTCCTCGGAGTGCTGCGCCCTTGAGTCATTTTCAACTCCGAACAATGTCTTAGGCAGACCGCAAATGCCCTTACTTTAAGCGGCCCTTCCATTGAGAAATCCTGATAGACAGACAAGACCGCAAGAGAGTACTTTCAGGAATTCAGCGGAGGCGCGCAGGAACACGTCCCCTAAACCGAATTCTATCCTTGGACCTCGACTTCCAGGCTCCAGACCACAAGCCCTACAGGAGGAACGTCATCAGATTCGCAGTTCTTTTCTTTGAGCTTTGGATGGCATCCTGAGTTTAGGGTTTAGGGTTTAGGGCACCCTGAGCCGGCATGGCCCGAGTATTTTAACTGGAGCGGGTAGCGGGTTTGTTCAACCTCAAAAAGCTGTTTGCCGCATCTCATCTCCTCCTTGGTTCTTTAGCGTTTGAAGGTGCCTGAGGTTTCTAAATCCACTGGAAAATGCAGCTTTAAACCCTACTGCAACCGGGTAGGTAAACCCTAGACCCTCTACGCCCCAAGCCCTAAGCCCTACTAGCCGACCGCAGACGGACGCTGGCTGCGTGGAGCCCCCTCGGCGCAACCTGCGCCGCCGAAGGGCGGCGCGTGCGTAGAGGCGGCGCTACTTCGCACGGACCCCAGAGAGCCCAACATCCCTCAAACAAGGAGTATAATACAGGGGCCTTAATACTTACCAATACTATAGTAGAATAAGCTTCCGTTAATGAAAAGGGTCTCTTTGGGCTACTGTAAGGGCTACAAACAGGATATAAAAGAGGGACCTCATACATAAAATTGCCAATACTGTTTTAGGGGGATTCCTTATTCTCAATGTAGTATAGTGGGACCCCAGAGGCTCTTGTATTACTTCGAACCATATGCAGACGTTTTTCGAGATTGAGGAGTATGCCTGACTTAAAATTGAGCAAAGGAACTACTGTAAGGACTGTGGCGCTTACTTGCATGCTATACTAGTAAGTACCATGGGAATTATAGTAAGTAAGGTTATGAGGACCTTGTTTTGTCGGGGTGATAAGTAACTACCAGTATACTTTCCTTTAAAATCAACCTACTTATCCTCTAAGTAAGCCGTCAGCCCCAAAGTCCGAAAGCGCCAAAGCCCCAAGGCGCCGCTGAAAAGTGACAGATGGAAGAGCCCGGGGGCGAAGTTGAGGGTCTGGGGGTATTGTTTTTGTTCGCTATTATCTACGCATATTAGATCGAACCTGATCTATTTACTTAGCTAGTTTTTCTTTGTTTGTCTACATAGCTTAACAGCTTTCTGACGGTTCAACCGTTCATGTTTTTCAGCTTGCAAGCTCCTGAACGAGGTATAGTCGTTAACTTGCACGGGGTCGGTATCACATTTTCTGGTTTACTACTGCTTGGTAAACAGGTATTGCTGCGGGTTAAGGCTCTGGTGCTGTTGGGGTCGGACGAAGTTGTATAGTAATGTTCCTTAGTAGAGGGTTCCGTAGTTTGATCATACAAGACCCTATCATTAAGGCCCCCACAGTTGGTCTTAATAGTTTTAGTGGGGAGGCTTGGTGTTTCCTTAAGACATCCCCGTGTCTTTGCACTTTCCTGGGTTGGAATCCAAGATTTAGGGGAGTCATACTTCTGTCTTGATCCTCATGGAAATGCTGTTTCGGACAGGGGTCTGGCACGAGTTAAAATATTTATGCCATTTATGCCCCACCCAACCGCAAGAAGCCCTGAGTCTTTGGTCCAACTCTGAACCGACAGTCCCGAAGGGTCATCTCCATAAGTTCGCCTTCGGCTTTCCATCTCGCAAACACAGCACATTAGTACTTTAGTATTCGGGGCGACGAATGGCTCACGCCAATTACTTGGCGGGATGTTCTGGCCGACCAACAACAAGCTGGTATAACCCACGTGATTTACTACAGATGTTGCCAGCATACTCCAAGGACCGTAAGACATCGCAGTTTTGCTTTCCAGATCTTTCCCTGGGGATCAAAATAGCCCAAAAGTCTTATGTAGTATGGTCTTTGGGCCCACCTTAATATAGGAGTCCTTAGATCCCTAGGGTTTGGTGAGCGTCGCTGTCTCCTAGCCGAATGATTTCTCAGAATTCACCTCTTCAAGCTGGCGATTCCAGCATGCATGTTCACGCTGACTGCCAGCTTGCTGCCGTGCGTTAAAAGCCATTGCAGCTCTTTGGGACCTTGATGAATACACATACTTTCAGACCCTGCATGAACGGTTGTATGAAGACTTAGTGCAAGGTGTTGGAGCCCTACGGATTAGTCTATAAGTATCTCTTCGGATCTTGTTGGGATTAGGGTTGAGGGTGTAGGTTTGGAGGCGCTGTGATCGTAGTAAATTGCAGCTTCTGCGTGCATGTGCCACGCACCGTCAGACCGACAACAACGATGCGTCACGTGCCGAAGTTGGAACGGCGCAACAAGTAGCCATTGGATCCACGGTAGATGGGGGGCTTGACAGGGTGCAGGATTCAGGGCAGCAGCTTTAACGTATGAACTTGTTTTTCGACCTTGTTCAACCCATGATCTGTCCTGGCTTCGCCGAATTACAGCGAGCAGACCACACCTGTGCAAGCATGAAGCCAGCTGGATGTATAAGTTGTTCGATCAATCTCCACATCCTATAGATGTGCAGTCCGAAGCAGCACCCCCTTAGGGATGACAGCTATCAGACGAAGAAAGGACCCTTGAACGAACAAAGGGCCCACACAAAGCCCTCGAGCTTGCACCACAGAACCCTGAACCTTTGACCCCGACCGTCAGCCCCAAAACCAACCCAGAAGCTCTAAAACCCCTAACCCTAAAACCCACCGTCGAACCCTAAAACTCACCAAAAAGAGCCCTGAACCCTACCTAAGCTCTCAACCCTATAAGCCCTAACCCTAAGGCCCCAAACCCTAAACTCTAAGCAACAAAAACACCTAAAATCCCAAAGCCATGAAGCGCCTTTTGCCAGCGGCCGCTTGGATTGCCGCCGCGTTGGATACCTTGTCTCCGGACTTTTGCCTCAAGTTGAGATTGCTTTCACAGGGTTTATAAGGTTTTATAGTGCTTTTTGTTTATTTAGTATTTATATAGCTAGATAATATCAATTATCTAGCTTTCCTACGGTTTCAAATGATGCAAATAGACTCTTACATCACCCCTGCCGTCATAAAGATTCTAGCTGAGGGTTTGGTTGATGTTCAGGGTTTAAGCATCTATGGCATATGATGTTTACAGGATTTGTGTTGTCTCTGTCCTGGGAAGACATAACCTTAGGCGTATCTTCTCTGGGATGTCTGTTGTATGAGTCGTATGTATGCTCTATATGCGGAGGATTTGGAAAACTGGGCATGGTCGTGCTTCAGGGCCGAGCCACCGAGACATGACTTGAACACGCATGCCACCATCGGTCAAAGCAGGTCTTGTTCACAACTCCATGGCAGGTTGCGGTTGCGGATTCCTGTGCATTTTTGGAAGCACGCTTTCTGAACTCTTATCGTCACGAAGTCGCAGATGTCTTGGTCAATCTTGGCATGTACACCTGCAGAGCGGCAGAGGGCCCCTTCAGCCACTTACATCTAGTTTCTTTTTACAAACAAGCTTGCCTTGGTTGTCTTACTCACTGACTTCTTATGGCCGTTCCACTCATCAGTACGATTTCAGGTTTCGTTGTAAAAATTCTTGACAATCTCATATCCAAATCCAGAGCGATCCTTCTGAGGATCCCGGAGAATTGGAGTACGAACATGTCGTCGCAAGCAGCGCAGGCATCGGTGGGGAGTGGCGTGCTCCGCACGAAGGTTGTTCGCGAGTGTGATGCGGTGCTCAGGATTCAGGTTTGGGCTTAGGGCCGGCTTGCAATTCAAGGTTGGACTTCGGAGAAGGCCCAACGAAACTGCCCTAAGACATACTTGGCTGTTGACGCAACATTTGCCAGTAGGGTTAGGTGTTATACAGGGTAGTATACAGTAGAGGTTTACAGACTTCGAGACTCTGCGCCGGTATTTGCTCGGAAACCCATGCACCCCCGAACGTAGCTTGCGGAGCCTCAGAGGAACTGCCGAGCCCCACCGAACCTGCAGTAAGACATAAACACGCACACTTAAAGGTGCTTCTCTCCGACAGAAGTATTTACAAGTACAATAGGAAGTTCATTATTTTCCGGGAACCAAAACTTGAATCATACGAGATCCGAACTTGATCGAGCAAATGTCACGTCGATGATGACAGCGATGACAACGACGAGGAAAAGGTGATGATACTGCTGCAGGTGCTGCTGGGGACGATGATGTTGATTCTGAGGATGATGGGGATAATGCTGGTTCGCAAGATGATGCAGGACAGACTCAGCGTCTTGGGCATGACGACGATGATGATCATGATAATTTTGCTGAGCTGATAAGGCCCGCACCGAGCGTGATAGCCGTGCCACTGCTGTAGCCGTGGACCCCTGCACAGATCCGCGCAGGCATGATCTATGCGCTGGGCGGATCTCAGTCCTCGCTAATACGCGCCTGGGTCAATCGCGGGCAGGTATAGAAGACGGTGAGACCTGAAACCCTGACCCCACAACCCTGCTTCGCAAATAAATCAAATCATGAACCCTAAAACACCATGCCAGGCTTGTCCCAGTTGTGAGTCCTGGAAAGCCCACAACCCGGAACTCTCTGAAAACCGCTTGCCGATCCAAGGAATCGATCCTTACTCAGAGTATGCTATCGCGGAGACCGTGGCAGCATTGAGTTTGCGGCTTAGGGTTATATATCCTTTCGAGGGTTAGCATGTAGACTACAGCGGCTTTGGGCGGCCCGTATAGCGGCCCGCGCAAACTCGGGGCACCTAAGGGCACAAAAAGTCTTCGCTGGCATGGATGATGCGCAACCGACACGGAAGGTCAGAAGTTCCGCAAAGAGCCAATCTGGCATGCCAACGGCTCCAATACGGCTCCAATCTCCACGGCTGCGAGCGTCGCAACATCAGCTGCCACGCTACCGGAGACGGCGGGCGACTCACTGGTGGGAAGTGGTTGTCGCTCCATAATTTGCGAAGAAACACTTCCACGCCATGGACGGCAGGCTGCCGATGCTCGAGAAGGCAATGCACAGAGTCGTCAGACATGCAAGTGTGGATTTTGCAAATAAGAGCTGCAGCGTGCTCGCTGGAGCTGCGTGTCAATGGTTCATGAGCTAACTGGATGACTGGAAGGGGGAAAAGCAGGAGGCTGGAACATCGGTCCGTAGCATTGAGCCGCCGAAGCCGTCACCGACAGCTTGGAGCATGTCTCTGCGAGGCATCCCGTGGGGTCGTAGCACCAGATGGAACACATGAGCTGCCCAGCGTCGTTGCAAGCCGGAGCGCAAAATGAGGCGCCAGAGCATTCAATGCGCCCTTTGGAGATGGTGAGAGGCGGCCATCCTCCGAGACGTTCATTCTCATCTGCATGCGCCATGTCAAAACTTTTGACCGTGCGGTACAAAAAGAATGCAAGCTCGTGGTCTGAAACGTCTAGAGTCATTTGCTCCGCTGCAGCAGGGAGAAGGAGGAGGAGGGAGCGCACACGACTAATCGGAGAAACTCCGAACCAAAACCTCGCGCACGAACCACTGCCTCGCAACCTCGAAAGAAGTCCACCGTCTGTCACGGGGCAGCAGCAGAAGCAAAGAGTGCTTGCGTGTCGGCCTCGGTCAACATACTGCTCGCCGGGGTCTGGGGAGACTTGAGTCCAGTGGCAAACAAGACTTTAGAGGTGGTTAAAGCTCAGGAAATTGGGGTTTCGGTTGGATCTAGACATTGAAGCCCTAAGCCGTAACCCCCTAATTAAACACAAGACTTGAAACCCTACACCAGCTGGGCTGGAGCACCGGTCGTCGATCCGTTCAGGCTTTCCACCACCAGAAGGCCCAATTTGCCTATGTTTTGTGTTACAGATCATTGCAACCTTTGTTGGGATGGGGTTTCTCATGAGCTCACGGAATTCTTTGTTATTTGCCGTTGTGTTTTGGGGATGCCCTACTTGCCCTCTGCTGTTGTATGTTGGGATCCCCTCTAACCGCCGGCTCCCCAGTCCTCTGCTCGAGTAAATTGGGGTCCTGAAGCCCCATGTTCGAACGCCAAAAGATCGCACTTCGAGTTTGGCAGAACTTCCAAAGCCATTGTAAAGCAACACCGCTCGTAGAAGCTGCCGAGTCCCAACAAGCATAGATGCTTGCTTGAGTCTGACGCTAGAGCCGGCATGGAGATGGATCTGCATGGGCTTTCCTTTTTTTGGCTTTACGGCTTGGGGGGCGGAACTGTAAACACCCTAGCGACGCCAAAAACGCCCTAAAAACACTCTCACAAACCTTCTTAAAATGACTTGTGCAGCCAGGGATTGAGCCTCGAACGCCTCAGGAGCCGGAGGAGAGCGCGTCTTCTTCACCCGCCTTCACTCAGCTCCTTGAGGTTCTCGGGCGGGCTCTTTCACTGTTTTTCTTAGGTCTTAGGGGAGTCTCGGCGCTTTACACGTTTTCCAGAAGGGATTCCTATGGGGGTTTAGGGCGGTTTTCTTGGGGATTGCTGAACGGAGGACCCCTTCCTCGAAGCAGTTCGCTCCGCGCCGTGCTAGAACACACAACCCCGAATCTTCGTCCAAGCCAAGTCCCACGGCTAAAACAGCACTGAAGCGCAAAATATACAGCATCATTATGCATCATTCCTTGAGCTCTGAGTATTCGTCTCTGCAGCTCTTTAGGAACCCCAAACCGGCCCCAAACCCACACGTAACCCTTTTAATCCCATTAAACTGTAATTACTGCTCTAAAGAAGCTGAGGGCTCTGGGAGCCTTGGGTCCAGACTCTCGTGCGCCTCACACTCTAAACTGGCTTACTCTAGTTCAGTTCAACCCTCCAAGACGAACCCGAAGCCTTAACAACATCAAAACTCGGGCAAGACCCGAAATTCATGTAGTCCATGTAGTCCTTAATTATAAGCCTACAGTCAGTAGTGGTAGTAGTAGTAGTAGTAGTAGGAGTAGTAGTAGTATAGTGGAAGTAGTAGTAGTAGTAGTAGTAGTAGTAGTAGTAGTAGTAGTAGTAGTAGTAGTAGTAGAAGTAGTAGTAGTAGGCCCTATAGCTCCCACAGCCCTATGTCCCTCAGTTCGTCTGGGCCGCCAAGCCCTAAACCCTGCAGGCTTCGAGCTCCCTGTATGCACTCCCCTGTGCGGCGGCTTAGCTGGACCGAGCGATTTTTGCAGAAGACTGTTTGGGCTTATAGGGTTTATAGGGGTTTTAGTGCTTATATAGGGTTTATAGGGGTTATAGGGTTTATAGGGTTTGGGGTTTTTGCGACGTAGAGTTTGGGGCGTGCCCGCATCATCCTAACACGACCTTCAACGCGAGGATCTCGGACCCCAAAACGTTCCGGACACTAATATAGGGGCCTGCGTAATTACCAATACTATTTTGGGGTTCCTTCTAATTATAGTATAGTGGGCGCCAAAACCCTGTTTTTATTCTTAAGGCCCCTATATTAAGCAAGAGGTTCGGATGATGCTTTCGGTCATGCAGTTGACTTGAACTGATAGTGGCACCGCACAGCCTGAGCGTTGACTTTGCCAAGTCGAGCTACGGCTACTGTTGATGATATAAACCCTGCATTATCTTAAGGACCCTAAACTATGGGAATTATAGTATATTCCCTATACTGGGAAATGCAGGTTTTATATCATCAACAGTAGGATATCTAAAGATGCTATCCATCTCGGCTCTGTGTTTTGGTTTTTGCACATCCAGCCATGGGTTCACAGCACTCTGGTCGCTTTTTGGCCGGGGGCAAATGGGCACCACGTACCGCCTCAAGCCATGGAGACACGGTATGCTGCTTGCTTGGCCGTCGTGCTGCTGATGACATCATCTTCAGTTATTCTACACCTGCCGAGATATCATCCTGTTGCGCGCTTGTCTCCGCAAAATGCTCTCAGAGATGTGAATCCAGAGCAGACCCTGTCCATTTGGCAACATTGGGCCTCCCAAAGCCCCGCCAACATTGAAAACTGCACCATACATGCCTGGATGGATGAATTGGCAGGAGAGCAGACCCTCCTCGAGAACGCTCTTGTAGTTTTCTTGGCCGGCAGCCAAAATGTGGGTTCGCAGGCTGTGCGAGGTTATCAAACAAGCTTGGGACTCATGGCTGAGACGGGCGGCATGTCATGGAAGGTGAAGATCGCGGCTTGCAACTGCGAAGCATTGGCTCCAGCCGTTGCCAATCTTGCTTGCCACTCTCCTGTCGTCTTCATTCATGTCAAGCACCAGTGCCTGTGTGAGGCTGATTCCACATGGACGCTAACTTCTCAGCAGCATCAGCTGTCCCATGTTGCAAGTTCTACCATGAAACCCGAGAGCAGTCTAGGGGAAGACTTGTAGAAATTCATAGATCTGGGGCCCTAAACCCTATAAACCCTTTTAATATACCCTAAACCCTATCGTATACACTAAACCCTCCCTTGTAATATACCCTAAACCCTGTAATTAGGCCCTACAACCGGGGAATGGACTCAGGACCTCAACGTACCGGAAGTGCCCGCTGCGTCGTGCGCTGCACATCTGGGACGTTGTTGATTTGCCCCTGCCTTTGCCGCGAGATCTCCCAGCACTGCATCTTAGTAGTAGAGTAGGTAACCTTTAACTTGTTTGGGGGTCTTATAATCCTCATATAAGCGCAGAAGGTCAACCTTTGGCTCCCCTTTAAGATACCGTTAAGGCTCCAAGTACCTGATTAGCCTAAGGCTAATATACCTTCCAAAACAGTAACTTGGACAACTAAGGTACCATGGCCTCATCGTCCAGACCAGCAGTCAGAAGCTCTCCGGTCTATCTTCGCACCGTTTTGAAACTTTAGGGTGTGGCTGTTTTGGGGTCTATTTGGAGGATCATTGGACTTAGTAAGTAGGTTACACGTACCTCAACTAACTAGGATTACAAGTAACCCTGCTTACACCGCCTTACGAAGTCTGCTCATCCTTTAAGTAGTGTTCAGGGCTTATCCCCCTACACTCGAAATCCAGTCGCTCGAGATCACAGCTTTAACCCAAGACCTGCACTCCTTTTTCAGGATGGAAGCGACGATGAAGTACAAAGATGTTCAGACCGTGGTCATTCCGCACCATACGGGAGCCAGTCTCCCTGGGGTCCTAGTGGCCAAGAACCTGACGAGCAAACCTTCGCATCCTTTGCAGATTCTCGGTCTTAGGTTCCGGTTTGGGTTGTTGGATCTGTTCCTGTGAACCAGGACTCATTAGTACATGTAGAACACAGTGACGGTTTTCATTGAACACTTCAGAAGCCAGGATTGGTGCTGTCTGTAGCAGAGAGTATTCCGCAGCTCTGGAGGCAGTACTGGAGTCTCTGCACCTTGACCCAGCAGCTTTCAATTACTCTCATGTTGATACGCTCTGGTACAAGCAGCAGCCGCCGATTGAGCTTCACCAGCTGATTGCTCAATACGATACGGTCATCACCTGGCATGAGACGGACTGCTACGGTAAGCACAACCAGTACAAGCCATATCAGCGAGCTGCCAACGCCGCTGCAACCCATGTACCCCCGATTCTCTCCGGGTGCTCTCTGAGCGCGGATGACTTTGCGACGCTTCGGTTGGACATGCCCAAATACCCTTATAACACAGAACGGCAACCCTGAGTCTTTGAAGCGCCATCTGGATGCAATGCTCGTGCCCGCCAACTGGGCCGCTGCACAACAGCATGCAAAGAAGCTGGCTGAATGCGTTACGCTGAAGAGTATTGTGACACTGTATGTCAAGTACATTACATTTTTGTGGCGGTCAACGGCTGCAGTTCAAGGAGTCCTGACAGCGTCGGCAAGAGAACCAAAAGCCCAAGGGTCAAACATAGTACATGTAACATGTATATGTATACAACATAGGCTCAGACGTACTTCTAAGAACACCTTTGCAGGCACAGTACAGGTACATGGACCATCACTTGCAGACCCCTTGAGCCCTTGATAAAGGGCTTCCCCATTTCTCTTGCACTCAGCCGGCAGAGCCGGAGTTGGCTTCCGTACTAAACAGCAAAGCCTAAAACCCCGGAGCCCTGAAGTTTGAATCCTACCCTCCTACACAACAAGGTGTCCAAACAAGATTGAACCCTAAAGCCCTAAGCCTGCTTGACCTCGAGTCGAGACCTGCGCTCAACTGCAAATTGCACAGCATCGCAGCAGAATATTCGTGGGCAAGAAGCAAAGATCCTCGACCCTTGAACCCAGGCCGGAACCCTCGGTCGCCATCTCCCAAAACATGAAACCCTAAAGCCTATAGGGTTCTACGTACCAAACCCAAACCCATGAAGCCTTAAACCCCTACAACCCATAAAACCCTCTAATACCCATTAACCTTGATCTCCAAACCAAGCCTTTCTTCACTCAGGCCCGGCATGTTCTACAGCTTTCGCCGACTTCCGGTGCTTCGCAGACGTCTGTCTTCTATAGCTTTACATGATCTGGCTGCAGTTTAGGTATGTTTAGGGTCAGGGCCTGGGGTTTTGGGTGAAGTGGGGGGGGTTTCAAGTTTGGGGTTGACGGAGGAGGATCGGCTGTGACTTTCAATCGTTATGTAGGATTTTCCCGATTTGACAGAAATACCTAAAGCTTCCGGATCGACAAGATCGCCGAGAAGGCAACAACAAACAGTTGACAGACCTTCAACCCCGGATTTGAAACCACCTCCTTCAATCAACCCTTATTTAATTGCACCCTCAGCTGGGAAGATTCCCCCATCTTTCCCGCATCTTTGAAGGCAGTAATGTAGAAACCTGACTAAGAAACCCTGGTCTTGAAACACCAAGAATATGAGGGTTCACATAAAGAACCTCTATAACGACTCAAGGTCTCTTAATTTGGCTCCTCTCTCGAAGCCGAACTCCGTAGTAATTCGGTTCCGAGGGACGTTGGACCCGACCTCGGCTTGCTCTCATGCAAATGGAGGTGGGCGGCTTCTGCGTTTGGGGTTTAAAGCTTAAGGTTCTTTTGGGTTTAAAGCTCAAGGGTTTAGGGTTTAAATCTTAGTCTTAGGGGCTTTGGGTTTTCCGTCGAAAGCTTATAGGGCCTAGGGAATTTGGGTTTAGGGTTCAGGGTTTCGACTTGAGCCCAAAATGAAGAAACAGGGGTCGCGGGTTTGGATACAGTGTTTTTTTGGTTTAGAGCCTGCGACATGCAGTTGGCGACCTGAGTCTTTGCCTTCTATTTACAACCCTTTTTGAGGAGTTCTATATACTATATTTTAATACGTGTTCTCACAGACTCACGCGACGTCGGACTCTTGATATCCTAGACCGCCTCGGGGGCAAAATGAGTGAGGATGTGTGTAGAATCAAAGTCTGATTCCTAAACCCATCCAAGCCCTAAACCCCTAAACCCTAAACCCCAAAACCCAACCCTAAACCCCCAAAGCCAAACCCTAAACCCCAAGCCCTATCAAACCCCAAATTGAGGCACGCGGCCGTGAGCCAAGGAGGCGAAATCTATGCCATGCCATGGCAAGCGGATCGCGTGCTGCGGATTCAGCTCTTTGGTCACATCAGTTAGAGGGTTTAGGGGTTAGGGTTTAGAGTCAGTTTGGTCAGATCAGTTACAGGGTTTAGGGTTTTACGGGTTTCAGGGTTTAGGTCAGAGATTTGGCTTCTATGAGTGTTTGTTGGGGTATGGGAGGTCACCTCAGTTGAGGGTACTAGTATCGGGATTTAGAGATGTGGTGTTTGGCAATGTGTTCATTATTGAATTTTGGGAAAGATCGGAAATACGGCTTGCATTGATCAGGTAGGAAGGCTGTAGACTGTCAAAAGAGTCGTCATATATCGCCGAACCACACCATGCGGCAAACATGTCCACATCCAGAGTCCCCTCGCATTGCCATTTTCGTGGAGTCTTTCCCAGCCACTTCCAGGCCCACGACCAGCAAAGTGTCGCTGCTGGGATCTTTGTCCACGACTCCCGAGGGTAAGCAACTCTGCCTGCAGCTGCAGTGGGAAGTAAACACGCAGTACGAATAGCACTTTGTACAGGTATACTGGGCCGCATCTTCAAATACCGAATATAGGTAAACATTCCTCTTTTAGCTTGGTTTTGAATCTGCCTCACTTCCGGAGTATTGGGCTGTTCGTAGCTCAGGCTTCATAGCGAGGGTTTCGAGCTCAAGCTCACGAAAGAAATCTGTGTGCCTGGCGTCCTAGAATTCCAGAATGCCCAGCCCTTCCAGCATTCCTGAAGCCAGAATAATGAGAATGAATACCTACAGAGTTGAAGACAGATTGCCTACTTCAGCCTTGGAAGCCAAGGTATGGTTTCTCCGTGCGAGCGGGTGGGTACGTTTGTGGCATCCCATGGGCTGCTACAGAGGCCTCCGGGTACGGGTTTTGGAGGATTCGCAGGCTGGATGCAGGATTCAGGGCCTGATTCACTGGGATTCAGGGAGTCTTGGGCAGCGTGCCGTGGGGTCTAAACTTTGAGGCTCACTCCAGTAGTTTGGGCCACTAACTCACAAGGACATCGGTTTGGGCTTAGCAGTAAAGTTGAATCGTCAAAGCTTCGGAGGTTCCATCGGGGTGAACAACTGTAACCTTATATCTGTATTTATATATATATATATATATATATATACATTATATATATATATATATAGAGAGAGAGAGAGAGTACGCAGGGATTGTGCAACAGCTTAGTCTTGCCAAGCGCCTGAGAGAGCCGACCGGCAGGAGAGGCAGTAATAGCTGTGGCTTGTGTGATGAGCCAACCCTCAGGGTCCAAAGAACCCAATTTTTTTACGACCGCCATGTGCCACCAATGCTGTTGTGATAAAAGGAAAATCGTCGTGCAAAGCGCGTAGGCGCTGTTGCCAAGGACCCAACAATTAGGCACTGAGGTTTCGGGTAGTCGTTTTGTAGGTTACGAGTTGGGAGAGTATATGATCATTTGGGCACTTGGACCCGTAGGGCAATATAAGCAGCTGGTATATTGATTGAAAACTTCGGCTAACTGACCATTTCAATCAGCGCGAGGCATCAGAAACGCTTTACTGCCTGAGTGCTTCAAGAAGATCCTGCAAGCCCGGATGCCAGGTCACCTGTGTACAGACTATGACGGACTCCCTGGTTTCCTTCGGAGACTTTTCTGGTGATGTGGCGCAGTGGCGCAATGCTGCTGCGAATGGAGATGGAGTGACACATCGGCATGTGAGCATAGCCGGTTGCAGTTTTGCACGTACGTAGTATGAAAGTAAGCAGGGAGACCACGATGATATGCCCCACCACCCAAGTCCTGTTGAGATTCGACAGCATACGCAGTTTCAACTTAAAGCCTCCATTCCGAAATTCGCCGCAAACCCCAAGATCTAACATGCCAAAGCCGCACCCTGTAGCAGGCAGACAACAGTGCAGACGGAGCAGAGCCCTCGTAAGCCCTAACCGCAACCCTCAAAACCCTAGTAGTAGAGTAGGTAACCTTTAACCAAAAGTCCGTTGCCGGCCTTCTGCCCACAACACTTCTGAGCTTGATTCGCAAATTCGCGAAGCTCGTCTCACGCCTTTCGCTGGGGACGCAGCTTATTCCACGTCGCGCTTTAACTCTTTTGGGGTAGTATAGTCCCTATATAATCCCTATTTTTCCAGAAAGGTTAACCTTGAGTTCCCCATGATACCCGACAAGTAGGAAACAGACCCAAGCTCTCCAAGGTAATCTTTGCCTTGCCGATCTTGGCTTCAGCCATCCTCAGGCGCTTTGGCCCGCAGTAGCGGCGCCTCACTTCCTGTTTGGGCAGGGAATAGGGGACCCCACGTATTAGGATCCTTGTTGGGGCAGGAACCCTGAGGCAAACAGAAGCTACCGTCTTTGGGGTGTTGAAGGCAAGACCCTGAGTCTTCAGCTTCAAACGCGCTCCAACTGTCTCAAAGCGACTTAGAACCCCTCTGCCAACTTTTTTTTTGCTTCGTCTGCGCGGTCTTGCCCCTCACCATGAAAATCCCAAGTCTCAGAAGCCAGGAAAGCTTCGAATCCCTAAACCACCAAACCCCCCAAAACTATAAATCCCTAAGCCCCTAACTCCTAAAACACGACACCCTCAGCCCCTAAACCCCAAAACTTTCAACCAAGATTCCCTGCAATGCGGGCCTCGTCCTGTTTCTAGGTAGGAGGGCAAAAAACTCTAAACCCTAAACCTTAAACCCTAAACCCAAAAAGCCCTAAACCCAAACCTCTAACGCACCTCCAGGATAGATCCGCGAGGGCGCGTCGCCGAGACTTTGGGATCTCTGCCCTCAGGTGGGGGGCATTCCGGTTAGGGTTTACTTAGGAGGTTGTCAAAATTATAGTCCCCTTTTGGGTCCCGAAGTTACTACAGCATCTAATATTTAGGGTACCCGAAGCATTCCGGTTACCTGAAGCCGGAAAGACCCACCTTTTTAGTGTTCCTAATTATGGTTTCTATATATATATATATATATATATATATATATAGATAGATAGATAGATAGATAGATAGTTCCTTAAAATAGGTAGGCCTTCTCGGCTACAGGTAGGGTTTACTTAGATCCCCAATACCTAACCTTTAAACTTTTTGGGGTCTTATAGTTGAAAAGGAATGGGAAAGTTTAGCCTTTTATTTCTGTGGCTTATTGGGGGGAGTAAGGTTAACTGGACCCTAAGAAACCTACTTTTTTAAAGGGTTCCTGCTTATGAGTTCCTTATATAGGTTATAGGGTCCACGTAGGGTTTAGGGCCGGTTTTGGGTTTACCTGGACTCTCAGAGACCTAGCTTTTTAAGGGTTCCTTGTTGTGACTTAATTTTGTAGGTCCTTGAGAATGTAGGTGTTTTAAGGTTCCTGTTATGATTTAGGTATACAAGTCCCTCAAAGATGTGGGTTTCATAGAGTCCAGGTAGGGTTTAAGGTCACGGTTTAGGGCTTCCCACATGTTCCGCCCGGAACCCCTTTCTCGCCCCAGTCCCCGAAAGCTCTAAAGCTGCAACCCTCGACGTCACGACGTAGAGCGGATATCCTGAAACCGTTAAACTCCAGCCAAGATCCGATATGTTCTGGTTTCTCCGCGAGCAGAAGGGCAACATCGAAACTAACACAAGTTTGGACGACTGGTCGGGTTCGACCAGAAATGCGGACAGGGAATGTAAGGCATCACAAGAGCCATGGTCGTGATCACAACTGTGGTGAAGCTGCTGGTGGATGGTGATGATGACTACAACGCGGTGCCACACTGAATGAAGACAACGATTCTGAGAAGAATCGATGAACATGGAGACGATGATGAAGAAGAAGACAACGATGAGAAATCGGCATTGTAATGGCACATCAGACTCAAGGGCACTAGAACCGAATTTCCAAAGCAGATGTAGCTTCAGTAGGACGTTTTTTGCAGATGTGGTTTTTGGCAACCTCCCTACCCTAAAACCCAGCCTCACAACCCTCAGCCCGAGACCCTAAACCCCTAAACACTCAACTCCGCAATACGACTACTTTTCACGAGAAAGCATACCCCTAAGCCCGAAACCCTTAACACTCAACTCCGCTAAAAAACTGTATTATATACGAGAACCCATAGTACCTGCAGTCTAAACCAAGAGCTGTGCGTTCAACCCTGAAGGTCGCTTTCGGTGGCTCGGCTGCTTGATCCTTGCAGGCTAAGGGCGTACCGATTCAGTGGCTTGAGGACCTGGTTGGGCAGGATAATAATGATGAATGCGCACGCCCCCCAGTCCGGTAATTGGCGGTAAGGGCCTCAGGCTTCCCATGGAAAGTCTTGGCTGCATAGCTTTCGGTTTGTCTTGTCATGCCATTCACGGCTACAGTGTATAAAACGCCAGGCATGTCTTGATCTCCCGACACTTGGTCCTCCTGCGCAATCTTTCGGAAGCTGGCAAAGGCCTTTCCCTAAAGGTCCAAGTCCCTAACAATCATATACTCTCCCAAATAGTAACCTACATAACTACTATCCGAAACCTCAGTACCTAATGATTGGGTCCTTTGGACCCTTAAGGCTTTTTTTGCGGTTCGAACTTCGGTTTAGGTTTCTGGGATGTACCCCCCCCCCCCCCCCGCCGAAATTCAGGGTGGAGAGATCCCAACACCCGCGAGAGCCAACAGATGGACCCGAACATAGGGGCTTGAATACTCAGCAATACCATTCCTCAGGGCACCTTAGAAGTATGAGTTGTACCGTATTATGCCCCCAAGACTTCTTCGAATCATTCCGGCCGGTAAATGAAGTGCTCGGGGAATCGTTGCAGCGCTGAACCTTCCAGACATTCACTCTCGGCTTGAGCCCGGCAACCTAAAGACATGAGTGGAGTTCCAGACTGAAGTACCTTAAACTCCCGAAGCTGAGAAACTTCACCTAAATCTATATGGGTTGAAGCCACCAATACGTTCGAAGTCTAAACCTCAGGCCACACCCTCAAACTCAAACCAAGATGCACCTACCCTCAGCCCCAGAACCAAAACCTCTGAGACCTTGAATCTTACGTCGGCCCTCTGCCCCCAATCGAACCAAGAACTTTGATTGTCAGAGCCAGCGTATTAGAGCATACGCCCCAAAGCTTCCCAGAATCGGGAAGGCAAGTCATGCCCGAAATGCCCTACATGAATCAACTCTCGTTTGAGTCAGTGTTCAACAACCAGACACCCCAACCTCCAAAACCTGAAGCCCGTAAACCATCTTGGGTCCCTAGATTCCCTAGATACTAAATTGAAATCCTGCCAAGAGTCAGGTGGACACCCGGGCCGAGCTTCAAAGATCACCTGCTGGGACTACCGGACTCAGAGTGACTAAGCAATCAAAGAATCAAACAACGGGTGGGCTACATATTCTATCGAAGCATAAGCTGTTTAATCTCATGGTTCCACCGCCTCCCTTCTCCAGCTCCTACAGAACTAAGACACAACTACATGCAGTCTTCAAGCATCCAGACACGGTCAGCAAATTGAGTCTCCGTCAACAGCAATACCAGGACATATGCCCCAGACACGGTATGCTAGCTTAACTCATGACTGCTTTGGCTCGCAAGTGAGGTGCTCGATTCTTCTGGCTGACATCGACCACGGTTGCGCGACATTGTGGCCTCGGGTTTAAGGATAGTTAGTGTGCCATGAGTCGGGGCTGTAGTTTGTCTCCTGTTTAGCATTTAATCCAAAGTGTCATACATCCGCGGCTTCAGGATCATGGCTCACCGAGAAAGCTGCTTAACCCATCGACTTGGTCGGGTCTTGTCGTAACTGTAGCTCCCAAAAGTCCTAGGAAGGAGATGCCGGTGTCGCTCGGAAGCCCGCAACTCAAAAGCCATCAGCCTACAAGTTCAGAAGACGGGCGCTCCTTCATCTTACCCTACGGCTCCAGTGGCCAGAGTGATAGGTTTCTAAGCAAATATTTTGTAACCTAATGAGTAACCCATGAATTTGGTAACGGGAGTCGGGGAATTCCATACAAATATACACACGCACACACACACACACACATATATATATATATATATATGTATAGAGCCATAATCTGGAGCTGGTGTTTTGGAGCCCCGGCTGGAGAATCCCTCAGGTCGTATCGAGACAAGTCGCGGGTTCGACTGCCACGGCGACTCACCTCGTCAGCCTTGTATCTAGCGTGCAGGGTTCTAGTTGACATCCTTGAGCGATTTCGACTGGCACTGTTATTCATTACGGGTTGAGGTTCACGCTCTTCCGAAGGTAAGATGGTCTGGTTGACTGGCACAACAAATTGAACTTACTTTGCTGAGCGGCTTCAATAGCTCCGGCAGTGGAACCGAAGTTTTCGAAACACTGCACACTGACGTGGTTATGACGATCCCTGTAGAAGGTGAACGCTCAAGACAGAACTCGACTTCGAGCTTGATTCTCTGCACGCCCAGCAGATTTGCATTGGGGAGGGGAGCTGTTGTCGACCCTCAACCGGTCATCACAACACCTTTCTCCCGATCGCTCGCGATGAGGAGTGAAGATGCACAACTGGCGCTCGGCAGTGGTCGCAAAGACAGGGCATGTCTATGCCGTGGCTTTGATTGAAAGGATACTTTGATTTGTTACCCCTAAACCCTAAACGGTAGGCGAGTTCTGGGGACTCTGGAGATCCGCACGGGAGGTTGCGACAGACTTACGTGGGAGACTAGTGGTAGTTAAAGGAGGGCGCCCAAAATGCTGACAAGGCGTAAGCAAACGTATATGCAGACATACATGTGACATAAACAGATGAATTGGCAAGTCTACGCATGCGTACCTAACAGATACACAAACCCCAACGTGGGATTCGTGCCCGCCAACCTTGAAGCCCCCAACCTGAACAATCCAAACCCGAATCAAACGCTACGCCTCTAAACTCTCCAAACTCTTAACCGTCTTGGCCCTTCAACTTTAGGGTTTAGGGTTTAGGGTTTGGACCCTAAGGCTCCATGTACCCATATAGTATGTACTTAGGCCTCAAAGTACCTATATAGGGACCCCTTTAAGGCTTAAGTATCTACTCTAAAGGTACATGGAGCCTTTGGGGTAACCGTCTTGGCCCTTCAACTTGGGTATTGCCGCCACTCAGTAACAGTTGGATATAATATTCATGGTATAGATATATTAGGACCTTAATCGTAGCCCTATTATGGACTGTTACTGCATGGGGGCCGTACCCAACCTTCAAACCTCTAAGAACAGTTCAGTGCCTATGCCGTAAATCGTGAGATCCAGGTTCCCTTGTGGGCCACCTCAGTGCTGAAGATCAGCATCGAGGGGGCCGTAGCGCAGGCCTGGGCACTTGCAATGTGGCGGTGATCCTCGCGCACTTTTGCTGCTGATGTGGTGGTATTTGTGCCAGTGATCAGGACAATGATGCCCAGTACGCGGATGATGTTGGTATTTGCATGGTTTGTTGATGTTGTCTCTGCAGGTGTTGTTGCTCGTCATGCGTGTGCCAAGAAACTGATGCTGAAATTCGCATTGATAATACATCGTCGTGCACTCGGGCCACGGGTCCAGTGATAGCGTTTTATGCTTGGCAGAGGATTGTACAGCATCCTGTCCTGCGAGCAAGAAGTGGGCGAAGGACTGACACGAAGATATGTAGTCCTCTACATACTCTCGCGGCCCGGAACAGAAAACGAGCATCCTAGCTGCTGTGGGTCACAACAACGGCAGTCTGTCGGAATGCAGAGGCTGTCAACTGCCCAGTGAATGAATTCCTTTCGTAGAGCTGCTTTCCGAGTGTTTCTTCAAGTGCCGCCACTTAGAGGATCGAGGGACTTACTAAGTAGGGTTACAAGTACGGTCACTATAATTCTACCTACTTATAATCCTGGTTAAGGTATATAACCACTTACTAAGTCCCACAATCCTCTAAGCAATTGCCACCACCTGAAGCAGGTCACGACTTTTGGCAAGTTCCAACCAAAGCTGGCAAAGTGGAACCATGCTGTGTTGGCTGGCGATGGTGGTTTGCTTGCATTCGCCAGGCTTATTGCTTAGTGGGCTTCTGGGGCTAGCTTATGTTACGTGGGCATCGGTTTTGTGAGCCGAAAGATCACAGGTGGCGTGGACATGGCTTCGTGTTGCAGCCTTCAAAGTTGCTAGTGCCGGCTTCGGTAGATCTCAAGACTTACACACATTGCGAGTGCTTGGGGTTGTGATGACGAAGAAACCTTCTATATTTAATTTACTTTACGGTCTTTTTGCTCTGCATCTACTCATAACTTCAGTGGCCGCGTGAATACCCTGAGCAAACAGAGGAAACATCTACGGCGTCCCGTACTCCGTGGGGAAGGTGTTGAGGATTCGACCCGATACGGATGAGGCCGGCCAGTTTAGCGCCTTCAGCAAATACAAGGCTTGGAAGAGTCCCGGAGACTCCAATACTGTATCCCTTAATTAAGGAAGATACCGAATATACCCTAAATTATAGTAGGAACCCTAATATGATTTAGGGAATATTCCATAATTAAGGGATATTGGAGTCTCTGGGAGTTTGATGGCAGAACTTGAAACTCTTCCCCCCCAGGTCTCGACGTTTGGATCTTTTGAGCCCGGACTGGCCAAGTGGCGGGAAGGCATCCTCGCCGTCGACGGCCCCTGGCCTAATGCAGAAGGTTTAGGGTTATTAAGGTTTAGTGTAAAAGGGTTTAGGTCGGAATTGATACAAGTAGTATCCCGTTGGAGTTTCTCTATAGTTGCGCCCTGATTCAACACCAGAACCAAATTTCAATTATTCAGGCCCCTGGCCTACTTAGTTTGGCAATGCACGGGATGTAGATGCGGAACTGATGGTGTCGTCTATCTTATTAGGCTTCTTGGAGGGTATTGGTTGCGCACTATGTCACTCTGTAAAGGGTTGTATCATAATGCCCGTCCAGCTAATTGCAGATGCGTGGAACACACCCTCTTACCAATCCTACACAACCCTCAACGCCTAAGCTTCCAAAGCTCCCGAGCCAAAACCCGTAGGTCTACAAGCCCCAGGCCATGATCTGCTCCCATTTTTCTTGCTTCTGATGGCCATGTTCCCAGAGAGCCCAATAATTATCCCCTAATTAAGGAATATGGGTTAAATTGTATGGGGCTTCATATTATGATTCAAGCTATGTTTCTGAATTAAGGGGTATTGGGCTGTCTGGGTTTGTTCTACCCAATCGCCTGAGAAACCGTGGTTTCACATACAGAATTTCGGGCAGACTTGCTACTTCAAGATTTCGTTCGCATTTGCCTTAGATTCCTTAGATCCTGATGAACAACGACTTGGGACTCTAGCCTCAGATTTGTGGCTGGAGATGTTAAGGCTTCATTTACTGCATCCCGGAGACCGCGGTCACCATCCTGAGGTGCCTTGGCATGGGACTCCATTTTCTGTCTCATGCAGTTCTCAGAACATTTACTCCGCGTTTGTCCGTCTGTTTCTTGGAGGAAGCGTAAAATAGCGTAGAAGTCAATGCAGTTCCCGAGACGTTCACTCTGTGTTTGTCCGTCTGTTTCCCGGAGGAAGCTTACACCACACCACTGTAGCAGCCAATACAATGCACACATAACCCTGCATGTGTGTAGACAGTGGGGGGGGGGTGGAAAGGCATTCACGACACTATGCATACATGCATACCTACGCACCGACCCACCTGCCGACCTACATACATACGTGCATATGTACATACGTACATATGTACATTCGTACATACATACATACGTACGTGCATACATACATATATATGTATCGATACACGTGCGCACACGCACACACAAACACGAACGAACTTACACATGATCCTGTGATTGCATACCCTGGTATGGTGTAGAACGACTGCGAGTCATGTCAGGATTGACCCTCGCCGTGGTCGAACGTCGCAACTGACACTCCACGGACAGACGGGCGCTGGGGTAACACCCTGGCCGATGTGGCTCTGCTGCTTATTGCCAAGACCTGGGGCTTTGGGTACTTGTTTCTTCATGTTTAGCTTAGGGTTTACGGATGTTTACGGCTGTTCCCCGTGAGCTGGGAACACTGCGATTGTGTAAGTTTGCTTTGAGAAAGTGTTGCCGGGTTGGCCCAGTGGTTGCTGGGTCCTTCCCTTTTGCTGCTGTCTCAGTCGGGCTTTCATCAGGCCCTTGTAACCTGCACAAGGCTTTCTTAAAGCAGGGTTGTCGTCGGGACCACAGGGGTATAGCGTTTGTTATCGAGAGACGCAGTCTCAGCTTCTCAGCTTTGAGTTGGTGGATCTATACTGCTCCCCGAAAGCCATTCCACATATCTGTCAAATTCAGGGCCATGCTTGTCTTTGTTCGAAAATGGGGTTCTCCAGTACGTAACCCTTTCAGCATGTTGAGTTCCTAGACAGTCCTACCCTTCTGAAGAGCTTAAGCCTCATTTTCTCTGGTCTTTGGCAGAGTGGGAAATGATTTCGTATACACCACATCCTTGTTCTAATCATCCAGATATTATATATATATATGTGTGTGTGTATATATATATATATATATATATATTTATGTGTATATGCGCCCATACACCCATACATACATACCCCTATTAATAACCCATTATTGCACTTGAGGATTCCTGTGGAAACCGGGACCACGACCACAACGACGGTGCCGGGCTTGGCAGAGATGAGTCGAAGCTCTCTTGTTTGCTTTGCAAGGGTTTTGGAAGCTGGGGGTTTCGGATGTTGCTGCTTTCGGTGGGTTGAGTTTTTAGGATTCTTTGGTGCTTTTTGGGTTTTGAGTTTGGGGTTTGGGGTGCGCTCTTACTTGGAGGGTCAGTGGGCTTAGGAAGTGTTTTAACTCATGGGGATCTGTGTGCTCTGAACAGGGTCATCGGGCTGAAAAACGATGTGTCTGCCAATCTTGGCTATGTCCCTGGCTTGAAGTAGGAAGTCGGTTCTCATTAAACCCTAGAGATCCGTTGCCGTTCTGGCGCAAGAGCAATCTGGAAAAAGGCATTCAGCCTTCCGACTGTGAGCCTTCCCCTAACTCCTTGCTTGAATCGCCATGTTGGACCTGATCACGATCATCTCCGCGGCGGGATTCTGGGCTTTGGAGTATCTTAATTGACAACTTTTTTCTTAAAGGATACATGAGGGATGATAAAAAGCACCGCTATCGGGGTTTGGGTGGAAGCGTCTTTAAGTCAAGAACATTGCCTATTCCTTGTAAAACGATAAGAGTAAAAAAGAACGATAACCGAGATTTTTAGAATACGCAGTCCAATTGCCTGTAAAACGATAAGAGTGGCAAATGGCGCATGAAGTAGATCACACAGACACAGACCCCAAGTCCTGTAAAACGATAAGAGTAAAATAAAACGATAACCATGTTAAGGGTCATGTAAATGGATGGGGGTTATTCACGCACCCTCACATTATGAATACTTTATACTTTGTTTTAAAAGGAACCATTATGAATATGTTATAACACTTGTTTCTTAAAGGACCCATGACGGAATAAAAGTGTCTCCCTGGTTACTTGAAAGCCCAGGATTGCAGCAGGAGCTGAAGTCCGCACACGGAGACAGGAGCTTGATGATTCAGGACGAAGTTGCTGAAACGATAGCTAACCTTTCACGGTCGGGGGATAGTATATTCCTACCATCATTTTCAAAGCCCTAAACCCTAAACCCTAGACCGAAAGGGCTTCACCTTTGATTGGATCATTTATGTAGTCGGCCGCTACTGCGAGGAGGAGTCGGCGGAGGAGGGAAGCTTCGTGGAGAGCGCCGCAAGTCAGGTCTCTGCTGCCCTGGAGTCCTTCGATGAGGCCTTAATGGGCCTGTAAAGGGATCTATAGGGGTTCCTTTAAGGGCGCCTTTCAGGGTCCTCGAAGGGATTTATAGGGGTCCCTTTAAGGACCCCCAGACAGTAGGAACACTAATTAAGGATGATGATGGGGTGCCTTGTTACCTGAAGGGCATTAGGATCATCATTAGGAGGATGATGTTCCAAGTTTCCGGCTTCTACTGTAGACACCTTGCAATGTGAAACCCTGAGCCCCACGCTTTAAAGCCCTAAACCTCAAGCCTGCACTACTTCAAACCATACTAGCCCTCAATCCCAAATCCGAAAACCCAAAGCATAAACCCAAAACCTCGAATCCCAAAGCCTTGAACCCCAAATGAGGCAGTCTCCCAGGGGATGAGTGCCCTCTTCGGCAGCAGCTCTTCTTCCGACGAAGCCCCCGTGGCCCCGAAGAAGGTGGACTGAGCATCAGACAAGGAACTCGCAGCTGGAAGCAGATCGGACGGGCAAGAGGCTTTGTGATTTTTTGTAGCATGTAATATCTTAGCCTTAACGACTTCAGGGAATCGGGTAGCGTTACACTGTTGGGATAATATGACAATTGTGCATGTGTAGTTAAGTTGGTGGGATTCATCGAAGAAGTGGTGGCTGCTGTTGCAGTCAGTGTCACTTGCCACTTCGACCTGTGAAGGATGATCTGGTCGACTTCCAGCTGTAGTCACAGAAGATTGCTTAAGCAACACAGTGCCTTTCTTTCAGCTTGAGGTGATGTGGATACAGAAAGGCCAGAAACGTGACCATGTGTGGTTTAGGGATGTTAGTAAGGATTACAGCCTGACGCACTTCGTCTCAAACCCTCCATGCTGAGAAACCCTACGACATAAACCCGGGCCTCTCGAGTTCTGCCACTCGTAGAAAAGGAGCTCAAATAACCTAATGTAGGAACGTTGGGCCTAGAACCCCAAAATAGTAGGATTCATATAAGGAACCCTGATTAAAGCCCCAAGGATTCTTTATCAGGTTCCTACATTATTATAGTACCCTCATAGATCCCTTATAGTAACCCTTATAGTTCCTTTAGGATTCCTTTAAAGGGGACCTCTTAGGGTTCCTGCCAAATCTGGCAAATTCTGGGTTTCCTGGCATCCACGCGCCCCAAGACACTCGAGCTGGGACTGAAAGCCTCCATCCGCAGCGAGCAAAAGCTCATGAGCTTGAGAGGTAGCAGGTACATCTTTTGGATACGGGATTGGGATTTAGGGCTGTAGGGTTTAGTGAGATTTAGGTAGAATTTATGGTTTAGGGCTTGGTTCTGTGACTGGGCTTGTTGTTTTGCTCGGAATTCTGTTGGCCGTTTGCTCACATGTTGTCGCTCTGAGCCTCGTCAATCGGCTGGCGCCCAGTGCTCTCTATCTCAGCTCATAGGACATCAGCCTTCAAGGCCCGTTCCTGAACAGACTCATCGTAAGCCGGGCCTGGAATCTTTCGATTGCGAGTGTCACCGAATTCAAGCCCTAAACTCTTGCTTCAAACACGCCTAACAACCCTTGGCCTTGAACCGCTTCCTATACTATCGGTATGTTTGCTTCAAAGCATGTAGAGTAAGCACCCTTAGAGCAGCAACTTCCGAGGTGCAGATAATGTGTTTTGACTTCGACTGCCCGGGGAGGTCGCAGTACCCTGGCTGCAAGGACGACGCAACGTAGTCTCCGGAATTAGAGAATGGGGTTGCATGTAGAGGTCTGAAGAATTGCTCATGCCAGTTTTTGGGGTAATGCTATCCGAGAGGTTGCAGTGACCGTCAGCCTGTCGCGCTAGAGATGTACATGTAGATAGCCTGGTTCATGTATGCATACGTATATGTGTAAGGCTTACGGCAGCAGCGTGTGACGATTGTCGCTTTGTCTCATTAGTTGTGCTGGACAGTGTCGCTGTCATTGCGATGGTGCCTATGGCTAACAGCATGTTCCAATCACAAGCAGCATAGTTCGAAGATGAGAAATGCTCATGATGCAAATCAACAGTTGTCGCCATTATTCCTGAGGCCCTTTTCGACACCTTATATGCGGCTTATGCTACGGAACGAAGTACCTGATTCTGGTATGTCCCCCCCCCCCACCACCCGACGGTTGAGTTAACGCTTCGCCTGAGGTGGGTCTTATTATTCCTGTTTCTACCATGCCGTTGAAGAAGGTGGTGATTATTCTCCGGGGTTCTCATGAATCAGTCTGGAACACCGACAGGCTGCAGAAGAGACTGGTACTCGTAGTGCAGTGCACTAAACACAAGCATATCTCGTATAAACCCTAAAACCCTGTAAACCCTAAAATGATTATCATAATGCCAAGGTCACCGAAATCCAGGCTCCTAGCCGTCAGACCCATGTCACATGCAACATGGTCGTGCATGACAAGCTAGGATTTCGGGTGTAGGGCAGGGTCTGCAGCCTGCAGCTCAATGGAAGAAAGCCTGGAAGGACTGTTCGAAGAATTTCGAGGGGTGAGTCTCCGATTGCGTAGGGCTCCAGGTACCCAAACAGTCGCTTAGATGACTACCATGCATAATATGTAACCCGGCAACCTTTTTTTTGTTGGAAAAAGGAGCCCTCCCTATAGGGAAGGATCTTGGGGCTTGGAGGCTGCGGGAGGACGCTGCCACGATCGTTTGTCGCGAGGAGCCCTGCATCTCGGATGCAAGCCTCATGTTTTTTCCGAAGCAGGTATTAACATACATGTGTATATATATATATAGAGAGAGAGAGAGGTACATGTATCGCATATGTATGTACATTTATGCATTTAGCAGGGAGTATGTGGGTGCCGAAGACTCCCAAGCCACAGTTGGAGTGACAAGTCGGGGGTCTCAAGTCTTGAATCTTCATCAGCTTCAGGTTCATATATAACTTAAAAACCTACACCGGATGCCAATGTGGAAGCCTTCAGAGATGTGTAGGGTGTAGGGTCCCACGTCGGTTGAGTCTGGAATTAACCTGCAGCACGTGACGATTCTGGCATGAATAGGTTTAGGGTTTGGGGCCTTAGGGATGGGGCCCCGGTTTGCCATAGTTTCCGGATTAGGTTGAGTTGCATGTATGGGCTGTAGGTAGGTGTGAAGCGAAGCTCAGGAGCACGCTTAGATCTGCAACATCGAACGGGCTGAGCATGTTTGTACAGCAAGCGGAGACTGTCCGGGTCCGGTCCTACGGGACCGGACCCATCCTCTCACGTGTCTATGTCCTTCTTTTGTGTTTTGACAACACTAGAGCCGTGCAGAAAAGCCTAGAAAAGACTTTCTCCAACGTTTCGAAGCAGGAAGCAGAACTCTTACAAAACCGAAGCTTCAAAACCCGAGGCCCAAGCCGCAAGAAGGACCTCTAGATGATCTCTAGATGAGACTAGGTAGCCTCTCCTGCTGCCTCCGGAGCTGTGCTGATTTCGATTGTCCCGAGGTCCACTTCCGGGGTTCTGGGTTCAGGGTTAAGGTCGTAGGACGTAGGATATGTATGGCCTGTCGGGTTTCGAGATATTGGGTGGCTCAGGAACTTGCGTCATTGAATATTGAGCAATTGGGGTTCAGGTGTTGGGAGTTGGAGGTTTTGGAGTTCTGTCCTCTCCGACCGTCGGAAGTGACTCGTCGCTTCCGAAGTACTACTGCTGGGCCACGAACGTTTTTCTCGATTCTTGTTTTCATCTGTTAATCAATACAGCTACACTCAATAGAATCTTGGTTGGCGCCTCTCACTATTCACTGGTGCCAAGCAGCTTGTAATGTCGGCGAAGCGATCCCCGAACAGGGCTACGCGCAGAAGGCGTCTGCTGCGAGCTTCAGCTGCGCCTCAGGCGAGCGGCTTCCTGTTTAGCTGCTGTTTAGTTTTAGCTGGGGTTGGGGTTGTTCGGCATGGTCGTTCTGCGCAGTGTCGTTGTCATGGGCAACGTGTCTGAAATGTTGTTCATCTGTTTTAATTTGATGGTGGCTCAGGCTGCCATGGAGCCAGACGCGGCCTAATAATTACATCTCGCAACACATACATTGCGAAACTCTACACCCAAAAGCCCTAAACAAAGCCTATACTTCAAACCCTTGGTAAGCCAAGTGGGTGGGAAGAAACCCTAAACCCCACACCAAACCCTAAAAAAAATCAAGGAAGAGGCAAAACCCCAAACGTGACCCCAAAGAGGCGAAAGCCTGGGCCTCGGTAGTATACTACTACTACTACTACTAATTACTACTAATTACTACTAATTACTACTAGTTACTACTAATTACTACTAATTACTACTAATACTATAATACTACAATACAACTAATATTACTAAGACCAATAATACGAGTAATACTGCTAATTCGAGCAACTACCAGGTTTCTGTGGCAGCAATGATCTGCTCACCTGCTGCGACGTGGACCTGTTCTATCCGAACGTCTTGGTGCCGTGCCGCGGCTCTAAAGATTCGATTTGTCGGCGTCTTAGTCTTCTTTTCGTCACCGGCCATACTAGTGCTACCGTTGTGATGTGTGTAGCTGTTGGTTTGGCGGGCTGCAGGGCCTAGCCTTTAGGTCGAGGGTCAATGTCTCGCCACAGGTCTCGCTTATACGCAGCCGTTTGTTTGCCTTTTTGTTCGGTGTCCATGTGTTGCTCGTATTCCTGTTCATGCTGTCTCAGCCGCCGCTACATGTCTGTTGAACAAGAAATCAAGAGATGCACCTGTATGTAGTTCTTCGCAACTTCGGGAAGAAGGGGGTCCCTCATCCACTCCTGCGATTAAGGCCCGGCATCCTGAAGAGTGATACCCTTAAGCCTGAACCCTTAACCCGAACCCCCCTAAACCCTAAAGCCCTAAAGTGTGATTGTCCCCAGGCTCCTTATCTTCGCATCCACTGGCTTCGCTGCCGCCTCGGGAATGGGGTTTTCATGGCGTCAGAGGGAAGATGTACTAAGCGTCTTTTTAAGCCAGAACTCAGGGTTGGGAAGGCCTGCGGCCTACTGTAGGGCCTCGGGTTGCTTCAGGGAAAACGGTTCAGGGTTCTGACCTGTGTAGAGCATGAGATGGCAATGAGACGCTGATAGTGTTTGTGATGGATGCTGGCTTTAAACAGCTAAACGAACAAGGTGTCTGACACATGTGTACGGTATACTGCTTTCACAAGATACACTATGCTGCTTGAAACTCTGCTTGTTCATCGGATCCCCATGTACAGTATGTCTGTAGGCGCTTCCTGAAGGTGCTTCTGTACTGGAGTGACTGAGGCCTGCATATTTGCACAGACCCAGCGCTGTCGCAAAGAACGGCTTTCGTCACACAGGCCTGTTCGGGGTGGGGAGGGGGTCACAGCCCTGGAGGGGTTTAGGGTTTACGGTAGTTTAGGCCTAGCTTGCTGGTATCTCATGAAGATGTTGGGAGCCCAGCTTGCCGACATAGAACCAAAGCCCGTGCTGAAAAGGGCTAGGCCTAGATCCCCGATCCGAAGCAAGCCCAGAACTTCAACATAAGAAGGAAGTTCAGCATCGCCTACTTCACTGTCCTTTTTGCCTGGGATGTGTGCGACCAGACCGCTTCCTGGTGGCGCCTCGGTGGAAACATTTAGGGGCTTACTGGTCATAGGGATTTATAGGCGGATTTCATGAAGAACTATGTCTAGGGTTTCTATGGGGATTCTAGGACGTTGTTGTAGGCGCTTGCGCAATTTGCTATTATGTCCTTTTGCTTTGGTTTGTGCAGGAAGTTTCTAGAACTCACCAAGCCCCTAGTCGTCTTAATCATTCAGATGCCTACATTAGTTTTTCCAGTGTTACGTGCTTTCAGTTTTAGTAAACTGTTTTAGGGTGCTGTTGTCAGGCTCTGGTGGTTTAGGGTGTTAAGTCGTGTTGGAATAGGGTCGTTCGGAAGCTTCGGAGAGAACCCGTTCGAGCTTAAGTTCAGCTCTAAGGAACTCGGCCGTAGACCTGGGGCTAGAGGGTTGAGGGGTTCAGGGTCCAGGAGTTAAGGTTCAGGATTTAGTAGTTGAGGCCTTTAGGGCAGGTTCTTGGATCATTTGAGCCAAGAGATGTGCACTGTTCAGGCACTCATGCCTCTTGGATGCCCTACTGAACCCTAACCCTAAATCCTAAACCCTGGGCCGTAAACCCTAAACCCTAAACTCCTAAACCCTAGACCCTAAACCCTAAGCCTAAACCCTAAACCCTAATCCCTAACCCTGAACCCTAAAACCCTAAACCCTAAACCCTAACCACTGAGGTTCTGGGAATACACTGCCGATGTTGGAGCCTCTCAGGCAGGAGACAGGGACCCAAAGGTGCTAGGTGCTGCTATGGGGAATATACCTCCCCAATTTTGTAGTAATTCCTACTAAAGGAACCCTACATTCTGCTGTATACTGAGTAGTAATTCCTAATGACGAAACCCTACATTCTACTAAAAAAGGCACTTTGGACCCTTTAAAGGGGAGTGCATCCGTATAGGGAACTCCAGAAAGTTGGAATATGGTTTCATGGTAGGATACCCTATAATTTACCATAGAAGGGTTAGGATAATCATATTCCAACTTTCTGGCTTTTACCTTAAGCCTGAAGGCCGAGAGTCTTTTTCTCAATTCCCGAGGCTTTGAGTCAGTGGAGCTTCGATCGATCAGTTACTTAGAGGACTTAGTGAGTAGGGTTGCTTTAAAGGGATCTATAGGGTTCCTTAAAGGGATCTGTAGGGTTTAGGGTCTACTTAGAGGATCATTGGGAGTTAGTAAGTAGGGTTATAGGTACCTTCAATGGGGTTATATGTAGATATATAGTTATAGTTACCTTACTTATAACCCTGCTTACTAAGTCGCATGATCCTCCAAGTAATACCATGCCGCTCACGTTATCCCACCAGTTACCCAAACCTTACAGCAACCCATGTAATATCCAGGTTCCTACGTTTTGCAAGTTTGTGCATACAGAAGATTAGAGAGATTCTGAAGCACTAGTTATAAAGAGCATTCCATACTGAGGTTATAGCGGAAAACCTGGTTTAGTTGCAGTTCTGTGGGCAAAGTCTTCCAGGAAGACAACAGGGAATGTGCAACGTGGATCCCAGGATGGCAGGACCACTGAAGCCTGGCTTCGAGAAGTAAGGAGCACGAAATGGGAGTTTCCGAAAATTGGGGTACCTTAGTTGGGTTCCCTATAATAAGGATCCTGCTAGTTAGGGTGCTATATTGGGGTCCCTATTTTCGGAAACTCCCAAATGAAAGGATGAGTCCTAGTTCTGAACACGAAACCAGTGAAGAACTAAATGCCTCAGCTGCTAGCATGGCTCTTTCGGCCACCTGCTTTGTCACGCTGGTTGCTTGCAAGTGTAGGCCCCCCGTTTAGCAAGTCACCTTTTTGTTTGTAAAAGGATCCTGGGAGTTGTATGATGAGATGCTTCCATCCTTCCTTTAAGAAGTTCCTGAGGGATGCGGCTGACTCTGCTTTCAGCCTGCCCCGCTGCATGCAGGGTGTCCAAGTTGCTGCGATGATGTCCTCGATGATGGGCACTGGAGTGATTCTTTTCGCCTTCTTCGAGCCGCGGACGAAAGAGTTTGGGGTTCGGGGTTGACACGGCTTCAGGATTCAGCGACAAGAGGGCTTGGGGTATAGACGTACTATCGGGCATTTGGGACTTTTGATTTTAGCTTCACGGCTTTAGGGCTTTGGTGGTCGCAGTAAAGGACCAGGTTGGGTTGGTTTAGAGTGCAACCGGAGCGGCTTTCCAAGGCTTCTCAGTGAGTATAACCTTCAGATTTGCCACTTTGTGGTGAGAGACCCCACGCACACCGATGTCACCGCTTATGGCTATGTTTGTGACTACATGACATGTCTTGTTCTGAAGCACATCCCAGAAACACGGTTAGATGCGAGGGTATGACTACTGCAATAGTGTGCTTCTCTTTCAAACCCTCTGGGGACGCATAGGGACATCTAATGAAGAGGGCTCCGATAGTCGGGTGCTTCAAAGTCTTCCTGAGGAGCCCGGAAACCCCGAATCTCCACGTCGTGCTTGGCTTCCGAGGGCGGTCTCTTTCTAACGACGCCTCAGCTGCTGGACCAACGATGCCCAGTGTCCTGGCTATGACTCCTTGCAGTTTTTCACATCTATGCACTCTGCAAGCACCACGTTTAGAACAAGCAAGGGGCTGTGCCAAAGAAATGCACTCCATCAAAAGAGACAGAAAACCTCTGGCGGTCTCCCTGTCACAGTACATGAGCAACACAGACCGTTTCAAGAGTCTTCTGCTTCAGGAACCAGGTACTTGCAGGATCATTGGACTTTGTAAGTAAGGGCTGTGGGTACCCCCATTAACGGATACAAGTAGATGTAGCAATAATTTCCTTATAACTTGTTACTAAGTCCAATGCTCGTCTAAGTAGACCGTAAAGCTGCATGAGGGCACGAACCATGGAATGAAGGAGCTGAGCTACTCCGTCGCGGCCGGCTGCGCCGATGATCCCCAGCTACAACCTACCTTTTTCAGGGTTCCTTATTATGATTACCCGATTACCTTATGCAAGTCCTTGAAAAGGTAGGTGATTATTTGGGGTGAAGGAAAGCCTTACACAGATGCATGTCATTTATGCGTGATGCCAGGTAGTGACAATGACCCTAAACCCCGAGCCCCGTACCTAAACTCTACGCCGCGCCGTGCAGTCGGTAAATCCCGAGCTGAAGCGCCTTGAGGGAGCTCGGGCATGCAAGCATTCTTTCCACAAGACTCCATGCATGAACTTGACTTCGGATGGATGTGGAGCCCAGGTTTTTTTCGCAAGCGACAGCCAGTTGGACTTGTAGGCCCTTGTAGGCATGGTTCCAAGTTCCAAGACCCTGAACCCGTTCATTGAACCGAGCTGTATGCGAGTAGGATGACTGTCCAGCCGTGCAGCTTTTGTTGCCTTCATGTCCTTCACATCCAGACCTTCCAAGCTGTAGCCTTTTAACGGAGGAGGTTCGGGTCCATTGTTGAAATCCTACGCCCGAGAGAAGCCCTTTTTCAGCTTCGCATCAAATGCAAGAATACTCGTGCTTAATGAGGTGGTCATGCTGATTGCGGTCTTTTGCTTTGAGATGGAAGGTGCAGGGCCAAGTGGTTTGTCAAATTTTGGCAATGACAGGGACCGTACGGCTTATGATCTGTGAGTCAGACCCTCAATGCAATCGATCGTGTAAGTGTGTGCGAGCGTGTATGGAAGATGTTGGATCGAAGATGGTAGCATTGTGTCATGCTTTCTAAGCTGGAGGGCCGTATCGTCACTGACAAGGCCGCTTCCCCCCCCAACGAAGCTGCCCAGTTCTGTTAGAAGCCCTTTTGTTCAGTACCCCTTTGCGTGCACGTGCTAAATGTCTCGTTGAGCTCGGCAACAGGTCTTTCCTCAACTCAGTCCCCTAAACACGGCACGAAGGAGTTCGTCTGGCCATGCGGGAAGTCAAACGTCCACCTTAAAGTTTAGGGTTTAGGGTTTAAGTACCGGACGATGGAGGCAAAGATCAGGGCAGCTGGATCAAGGTCCTGAATCTGCAGCCTGGCCAGGGCTTGGGGGTTCTAGCGTTCAGGAATTTCAGGAATAGCCGGGGCTTCGAAGGCATTAGATTTCAATAGGGCTGCAATAGATTTAAGGCAGGTGGCTGTTCATGACGGTTTTTTGGGCTCTTTGGGGTCAGGGTACCGATTCGAAAGTGCAATTATTGGCACCCGGTTTGGAGCGAACTGCTTGTTTCGAGTCTTGGACCGTGCAACTGTGCTTGCTCTTCGCGTTTTCCCGGAAATGTTTTGAGGCGGGGCCCACATCATGTAAGATGCTTTTTGAGCCGTACTGTGCTGGGTTGGTTGCTTTACTTTGTGATGCTGCTCTCTGTGCTATATCCGGGACGACACAGCACGTTCTGGAATCCGTTTTCTAGCTTCGAAGTACAAGCCTGGCTTACCCAAGCCACCAGACAAACTATGCACACGCGACCAATTCGCGACCGATTCGCGAAGGTGTAGGTCCAGGGTTTAGGGTTTTGGCTTGTTGAGCCCAGGATAGCGACGCTCATCGACTTCGTGCTCAAGGCCACTTGGCTTGGCACACGCACTTCCCATACTCTGGTCATCGGTCTCACGGTCGTTCGCTTCGTCTATGCTCCAGACATCGTCAGGACATGTGACTAAAGAGGTGTGCTGCGGATTTTTCGGTGTGACAATTTGCACTTTTAGTGGTGAGCCGAGAGGGTCGTTGTAGCCGTTGTAGAGCTTTGCTAGATCATTGTCCTATCTGTTTCATGCATTGTTTTTTGGATTCGATTCTTTATGGCCACGTCAAGCCCGGCCACCAAACAGTATCCTGGATTCGGATGGCGGGGCCTTCGTCGCGAAGTTCAGTTTGGGGAGGGTCTAAACCCCAAGCCCTACACGAGACACCCAGCTATCTGAGGCTCAAACTGTTTGACCCTATAACCCCTGAACACTAAATCCTAAACCCAAGATCCCTTTTCCCGACCCCTCCTCCCTTCCCACACGTCCCCTCAAAGGTGATGCAGGCAGCCGCCGCTCTCTTCGGTGCTTCTCTGGCTTCCTGCTTGCAGATATTAGCAGGCTTCTATAGGGTTTGGGGTTTAGGATACCAAAGTCTTTAGCAGTTTGGGGGGAACTGGGCTTCTGCCTTAACACATTTCTGCCTCATGTATGCATTAAGGGGTTAGGCCCGGTCAGGCCTTTCTTTTGGGGCTTGGAGTTCGCGGGGTTCAAGGCTAGGGTTATGAAGAAGTGTACGATGAATTACTGTAAGGCCTTAGGGCCTCAGGCTTCCGGACGGTCATTCTGGACGAAGCGCCCAGGAAATTCGGATCCCCGGTCGGGGAGGGGGTTTCGATGGTTTTCTTAGGTGGATACAGCGCAGTTTTCGGACAGGTTGGGTTTTTGACCTACATGGGATGTATGTAAAGTATAGGGACAACACTCGCCTTGTGTGCAGACATGCGTCTGCAAAGGTCAGTTCTGCAGCCGTGTTTTCGGATGGCCACATTATTGTCTGCAACTGGGGAGAGATGGGAGAGATCTTGACATCGATCGCATCCTGTTGTAGGCTGATAATGCAAAGCTCCGCTCCCATTACGCCACGTTAGGGACGTTATCTACTCGGGTGTCCTGTCTTGTTGCTCGTCTGCCTTGTTTCCGATTTCGCATGACTTGGAGTCACCCCATGTCACAC